>VYZX01030159.1:104064-134977 GCA_013401335.1 Brachypteracias leptosomus
GGTTAAATAATGTTTCACACAGAAGAATCACAACTGCCTGTTTGTCAACATAACATCACAAACCCCATGCATTTTAAACTGTTATATTGTTGACAAAGGAGTGCTGCTTACCGGGTTGTGTGGAGCACTTAGAGCAGCAATGTCTTTGGAAGGTGCTCCCTTCTTTAGCCTTATTCAGCTTGACTGAGCTGAGATTGCAGGAGATGTCTGATATCACTTACATTTAAGAAAAAATAAAAATAGGTGTTTTACAAATATATTTAATCTCACGAGCACAAATAAATATTGACTAGTTTTTAAGAAGTTGCGTCTTTTACTTTTGACCTTGTGCAACTGCCTGATTTTGACTCTTTATGCTCTCAGCAGTGGCAAATTGATGCAGCTCATCTGAACCAGCAAAAGCTGCTTCTCGTCCTGCCTTGTTGCTCTGATAAAGCCACGGGTAAGAGGAGTTTAACCAGACTATTGCTTCTGATTTTCTCATCTACTAGAAAAACAATGAAACTTAAGGACTAATACTTTCTGCTTTTCAACTATGGAAACCTTAGTGCTCAACAACATGAGGAGATTTGCTGTAAATCTTAACTATCTAAAATAAATGCCTAGGGTTTAATATTTTATAAACAGCGGAGCTGCTCACAGAGATGGGAATTATAGAAGTTCTGTGTTTTATCTAATTGTCATAGCCAGCCTGTCACCAGACAGTGTGTGTCTTAGGTCTCTGTCTGGTACATGGGGGCATATGACTAACTAGTGATTTAAACTGTGCTATGCTAAAATGCCTGAAACTGGCAATTTAGAAATAGCAATTTAGAAGCTGATCAGTGAAAACTGGTTGTGCTGAATCATTCAAAATGTTACATCGGTTCCAATTTAATGGATTTGCTGAAATTAATTATTTAAATGTCCAACGATTCTCTTTCCATCTTCAGAATAATCTGTTTTCAAGTGGTCCTAAATGAACATAAACATGTGTTTTCCTCCTTCCCCCTTTTAAATATTTCACCAAGTTTTCCTGTCAGTGTGATAACTAAAGAAATTGATATCATCTTTAGAGGAAGGCCAAAGGGCCCTAAAGGGCAGTGTCTGTTACTTTCAATTACTGCTTAGCATTTGCCAATAAATAAAGAAATGCTTCTTAAAGTCAGGGAAAGGATTAATCTACATATGCTAGCCATTGTGTGAGTGCCTATCATCTGGTGTAGGTTCTTGGGCGAAGCCCTTCTTAAGGCTACGGCCCGCCTCTGGAAGTTTGAAGTCCTGTGGATTTTTCTGGAACTTGATTCCTAAAAACTTTATTAATCTAAGATTTTGTTAGTGAGTAGAAAGGCATCATCAAATAAGTGGTTAGTGGATTTAGGTGATTAAAGAATGCTCAATAGTCCAAGTTTGTAAATACGCGAATACAAATGCAGAAACATCCCCAGAAGTCTAAAGGCAATTCTTAAGACCTGTAGTGCTCAAGGAAGTAAAATTGGGATGATATTCCTATAGTTAATAACCTGAATTTGCATGCCTGACCTACATTTTTATGTATACTTCTTCCAGAGAAGCGATAAGTGATGTAGTTTAATAGTGTTCAGCTCTGGAGAGACTATGTAGGACTTATCTGATGGCTTGAGAAGAAACTTCAGGTGTAACTGAAGGATTTCTTCTGGTTTCATTCATGTCAGGGTCAAGCCTGAGTCTCAAAGGATGCTGAACCCTCTGCTTTTTCAGGAGATAACAAGTAGAAATAGGTTGATTTCATAAGACTTAAAAAGCAGCATATCTGCTATTGATGGCAGTGGCTGCTTCTCTGATGGTTTGAAGACAACCGGAAGCTTTTGATATGAAAGCTATAATTGATTATGAATCATCTTACATTGGACAAACAGAAAACAATTTGCAAAGTCACAAGTCAGAGTATGTCCTGTTGATGCAACATAACCTCAAAACACTACCTTATATGTCAGTTTTCTCTAGGGGTACTCCAAAAAGGATATGCTTCAGAGAACTCTGTGCTTGAAGGGTGCAATGCTGATCTAAAGAAGCGTTTGTGTTCGGCCAATACAAAAAGGAGATAAGCATAGCCCCAATCCTATCTTCATGGTAGTAAAGCAAGAAGTGCATTGCTAAAAACATCCAATAATGAAGGGCTTTTTTGTAAAAATTCCTCTATAGTAATATTTCTTAGTATAGGCTGTAGTAATAGTGTCCCCCCTTTTTTTACTCCCATATATTGCTTTAATTCAAAGCATGCAATATTAAATTTTCTTCCAAGAAGACAAGGTTGTGGGGTCAGTTTTTTTCCCCTTTGTCACTTGTAGGAAAGAAATGCTTTAAGAGGTAGAGACTAGCTGACCAATTCATCATGCTTTTTGAAAAGCTTCAGTGGAGTTTTGAAACAGTTACTTTAAAAAATATGCTTGATTTGTTTACTAGCTGAAATATGTTTCAGTTAGAGCCACTCTGATCAGTTTTACATGAGTTACAGCATCAACGGGTATGCTGGGGTTTTTGAAACCTGAATAAAAGTTTGCTGCCCTCCTTTGTCACTTCCATATTCATTATGTTTAGGTATTCCCCATGTGCCCAGTTTAACTTCATATCACTGTTTGCAGGCCTCTTTCCAGAATATCTGTTTGAATCTGTATGTTGAGTAATTTGGGTGAACGAGCTCCTTAAAATCGGATGAGGTAAGGTGATTTTATCTGTAAGCCTGTACATACAAAAAAGTCCCAGTTGTTGGGCCTTAGAAGGTTTAACAGAAAACAAATAAAACTGTCAGTATGGTTAGTTAAATCTTTAGAATTATATACCAAATAGACTTTGAAGGAATACAGGTCATAAAATAATTTTTCACAAATACAAATATCTGTCTCTGAAGCGAGCCTGCCTGCCTTTCAGTGTCACTATCTTCAACTATAAAGATTTTCCTAAGAACTACAAGGCCACTCCTGAGCTGGATCATGCCAGCCGATCACTTCAGTGTTTAGTTTGCAAGGTCCAGATGGTGGCAAGCTGCAAATGGATATTTCTGCAGCTGAAATATCTGTCCCCTTGGCAGGCTCGAGAGACACTGGTTCTGGCAGATTTAGACTTGTCTCTGGCTATTTAGCACAGTTGTACAGTTAATGGGCTGTTGGACAATTTTGTCAAACTTGCTATTTTCTGGTGACTCGTTTATAATTCTGGGAAAGAAGTGCATGGTTAGCCATTTGTGAATAATTGGAAATCCTCTTGAGATCTCAAGGAAAACACTTTCATTATTAAATAGGGTTGATTCGCCTGTTTATTTAGGTATCCTGGATAGAATCTCAATACTGACCTCTGAATGCTCCATATATTTCTCCAAATTGGATTTTGCCTTTGTGTGTGTGTCTGATGTGTTTTAAGAGGCCGTGGTCTTAATTACTGTTATTATGCCTAGTTTACCGTATGATTATAGTTGATGTTAATTAAAATGGGGACTTTGCAAATTCAAAAGGCAGATCTACAAGTTTTATGTGCTTGCATATACATTTTCGTGTACATCCGTGGGTATATAAATATGAAGTCTTTGTCATCAGCTGCATTTTTGTTTTACTTCTGATCAATTCACTGGTCTTACTGATCTGGACATCAAAATTCTTGACCAGCCCCAGTCCAAAGCAAAACCCAACCTATTCTCCAATTACTGTCTTAAATACAAATCCTCCATCAGAAACTTGTTTCCAGTATCAATCAGGCTTGTAGATGAGAGCAATGTCACTGAAGAGAGATGTGATCTAGCTAGCCAATAGGACAGACCTCATTTTTTTTTCACACTGCAATACCCTGATACAATCACAATCATTCTGTATGGACTGTTTGAAATTGTCTGGACAGTTCTTCCATGAACTAGGAAGTTAAGAACTTCATCTTCCTTTAAGACTTGCGTTATGATTGCCCAGCTTTACAAATAGAAATGTGTACAAATAGCACTGATAACAGTTTTAAGACACATGGGCCATGCTGAATGCACAATGATAGAACGTTAAGAATATATGATGACTCTGGATGAAGATGATATGAATGCCTTGCTTACGTCTTCCTAAGCCTATATAATAGGAGTCTGAAATACAGATAACATCATGTAAAGAGATAGGTGTAATACGTACCCATACAGAAAAACATGTGCTTGAGAGAGATTTTCCAGTGGTTGGGAAAACATGATTTATATTTTCAAACTGAATTGTTTTAAAATCCTAGGTGATCCCAGGATTGGTATTCTGTGTAGCACACTGGCATTTTGCTGTA
This sequence comes from Brachypteracias leptosomus, assembly GCA_013401335.1. Lineage (NCBI taxonomy): Eukaryota > Metazoa > Chordata > Aves > Coraciiformes > Brachypteraciidae > Brachypteracias > Brachypteracias leptosomus. The sequence goes on from VYZX01030159.1 coordinate 108,325, forward strand.
TTTTCCTCTCAATATAGTTTAATCTGTATTAAAGCACTGTGCTGTCACAACTTCCATAAATTATTACACAGCCAGCCAATAGAAATTACATAAATACTGCAAATATAATCATCTGTTCTTAGCAGAAAGTCTTAAAGGACTTTTAAACTAGTTACAACAGAAAGTGGTAATCCTTCTATTAAAACTTTCTTGCCATGTTATAAGTTTGCCGTTATGCAACATTTTTCACTTTGTCAGCTGAAAACTGTTTTTCCAAAAGTAATCTAGACCTTGCTTTGCTGAGATGGAAATAAAGGGAAGTTTGTCTTGACTAAGTGCTCTGTTTTCCTGTGACTCTGAGCAAGTAGTAGTTAGAATGAAACATTGGAAACAACAGTAATTTACTAATCAGGAGAAAAATGGTTGTTACTGAAACATATCCCATGTTTACTGCGAAACTGATTTAAAGCAAATTTAAAAATAACGGCTCAAGAAAAATAGGCTCACAGGGGGCTCCAAATTCTAAATGCAGCATTTACATATATATGATTAACTGCCACAGAATGGACTTTGCTCATTGAGGTCTCTTAAGGGCAGAGAAGATAGCAAGGAATGTGTTGTTGAATTAAACTGCCTTTCGAAATCTGAGGACTACTGAGCTCCTGATCAGCCTTTTCATTGCCCTTGTGGAAGGCGCTGAAGCAAAGAAAATGCTGGAAATAAACCTAAATTCTATGATACCTTCACCCAAGCCCTAGACTGTGCTTTTACTGGATTTTTAATGACCACAGTACTAAAACATAATTAACTGAAATTGCCACTTGTACCCTCACAAAATAAGGATGAGAAAGGAAGAATTACCCAGTGCTAGTGCTTTTCTTGGAACAAAATGGATTAAACACAGCTGTTAATCAGAAGTAAACTGAGGAACCTAGTCTATGATCTGGGACAATGAAGAGCTGCAGAAATGAGACGAAGCAAAACCTAAGCAAAGTGAAATAATTCAGTATACACTCCTCTACAAAGCTTGTAAAGAAAGGAGCAGTGGCAGCTTTAAACAGCATTGGCAGAGTGGAGCCTAAAGCAGTTTGCCATGCACCGGGCTGCAGCAGGGGCTTTGGGGGAGTGACAAGGACAGAGCTTGGTTAATCCGTTATCCACCCCTAGGTCAGCAACAGTTGACAAAATGTGAGCCGGAGAGTAACAGAAAGGGAAGATACGTTGTGTTAATTTTGTTACCTGTGAAATACGTTACGTACAGGGGTGAGCTTCACTTTGACAGACCTGGTGGTAGCGAAAAAAGAACTAAAAGTTGTTGCCGGTTTCCAAAGAAAATGAATCTCAAAAGCTTGCATGGCAGACAGCAAAATCATGAGTAGTCTTCTCCACTTTGCATTTGTGTACATCCTGCTTTTATACCTGTATGTACTTCATGTGGTAATAAATATTCAAAGATCGCTTTGCACTGTTTGCAGCCAAGTTGACGCTGGTTATTCCAGATGGAAAGATCATTGCATCTCAAGGTACTGTAACAAAAGACTTGGCAGTTCATAAGTAGTGTTCCTGCTGGGAGCAGGTGTCTTCAGCTTGACAAGATTGCACTTTATCTGTGAGTGGTTGAAATGCACTATAGCTGGTAGCAGGTCAAACAGGTCTGAATTTTTAAAGAGAGTGTTGTAAGACTTCGGTAATGAGCTTGAGGTGGTGAACAATGACATGCAAAACTAATTACCTGTTTACTAACGTCACAATAATTCAGCCATTTGTCTTGACTGGAGCCATGCTGAGCCTCAGCTCCTTCTGCCAAGCCTCCTTTCCAGCCATTGAGTGATTGTATGTGAACTGTTTTGCTAGAAAGTGCCAAAAAAAGAAGAAAAAAGAGGGGAAAGGGAATTCATTTAACTGCTACAACCTAGATTTTAATTTACTGACCGCATAAGAGATTTGGGGATTAGATTCGCTTGTATGCGAGGCATGTCTCTATGGGAGCAGTGTGTTTTCACTAAAGAGCATAAACTGGACACCCAGCAGCAGAGTTAATTATCGAAGTGCTAATGTTCTCGGACAAATACGTAATGCATCATAAGTATTAGCAATGAAGTGCTGGCTGGCAGCGTAAAATCAAATTACCTCTAGAAGTTTTATTGTTGAAATGTGATTACTACACTTTGCAAAGATCCCAGTTACAAACAGACACCCAAGAGCAGGGGGCCTGCGAAGCTGTGATGAATTTCTTCCTGGAAGTTGCACACACACTGCTTGCTCTTGCTGAAACTGTGTGCCTGTGTCAGTGGGCTGCAGGAGTTAGGGTTAGACTGGCAACTTCATATGGTTCTCTGACCTGGTGAACTCAATAGTTATCCCGCTATAAACCAACAAAAAGTCATTTTAAAGAAGTTAAGAGAGCGTAAGAGGCTGGCATTTTTGTCCTTATTCAGCGTAGTCTTTGGCCACGCTATAGTTCAATCTTTTTGAGGTTTAGCTGATCTGGATATGGTGCCCTTTGATTGTGTCAAGGGTTTAACTTTCTATAATTTGGGGTAAAATTAACCCCCGAAGTAAACTGTATTTCAAACTGCTAGGATGTAGTCAGCAGATGTCTGCACAGCACTTTGCTATCTACTCTGTTCCCCACCCCACTAAAATTGGTGGATTTCTTTCATGTGTGTTCAGTGGACATTGGGTCAGATGTTAATTTTACTATGTGTGTTACGATCACTGAAAGTAAAATGATGGATTACACTTAGGGCTAGCAACTGGGTAAAAATAGCCAACTAAAGGCAAGAAAAATGTTTCATGGATAGAATCATCAGAGTTTGTTTGCCTGATGGCACAGTGACGTGTGTGTCTGTCCGAGAGATGTGTTCTGAAAGATTAGTACCTGTCTCAGAAAAGAAAATCCCTTTTTCCTTGAATAGTAATAATTTAAAAAGAGTACTTGAGGCTCAACAGCAGAAGATTTAGGAGACTCTGGAGTCTTTTCCATGAATTCTATTTTTAGCCGTTCTTATTGGTAAAGATTTCATCTTTTACAAATCAGTCTCCTGAATTATTTAGCATGTATTTTATGCAAACAGCTTGAGAATAACGAACAAGGAAGCATTTCTCTCACCCTACTCAAGTAGAGCAGGTAAAGTGTGTGATTCGGAACTAGATTTTATAGCAGGTGTCAGTGCCTAAAGTTGGAATTAAATAAAAAGAAAAACCTCTGATCCAGCTTTGTTGCCACCTGGCCCTAGAGCTGCCTCAGTTCCACAAATATGTTTTTAATATTGACATTCCTGAGGTTCTTGAAATGTACTGTAAACATCTAGAAAGCTCCAGATCAGAGCAGTCCCAGGACTGCCCGGGATTTATCCAAACGTGATCAGGAGCAGACGGTGAAATTCCTCCATCTGTCTCCTCTGAGCAGCCTACTTTGGCTGATGTTTGTAGCACATGTTGTCTGCAGCAAGAGTGCTGAGCTCTCTGACGAGCATGCTGTCTGTGCACTGAGGAAGTCCATAGAGTTCTTGATCAGCATAAGAGCACTGGTTGTGAGAGTGTTTTCTCATTAGTCCCAGGTATCACCTGCAATGTTAGCTGAACCAAGGTGGTGATAGTGGGGAAGGCAGTAACAGCAGCTGCAAGCAGTAACCTCACCCCTGATGCAGCCAGATCCAGGAAAGGGCGTCAGTGCATGCTCTAATTTGCTATTCAAAGTAACAGAGCGTGAGGGGACATGGAGCAACTTGGTATTGGGATTAGGGAAAATTGAGTTGTGGCTATTACTTTGGGATTTTATGACCCATTTTAATGTTAGCGGTCTTTTTTTCTTTTTTTGGTGGGTCTTGTTGAGATGAAAGATGGCATTCTGGTGTTGCAAGACCATTCTGAGCTATGGATCGCAAGCAGAGAGATTTAACTTCAGTTTTAGTCCTGAGAAAAGCTTTCATGGATTTCAGGTGCCTTCCTGTCCTCTCCATTTTCTTTTTGCTATTACTACAGAGTTTCTGGCTGAGTATGCTGAAGTGCTCCCTGTTGAGTGTGGTGGTTCTTCTGAGACCCTTGTTTGTTCCCATACACAGTCTCAGGAGACATGCCTTCTTCCTAGCACAGCAGCTAATTAGGATAATGGTGTGGCTAAAGAAATGTTCATGGAACCACAGTCTTGGACCCAAGCAGAACAACCAGTTTCTGCTACACCCACAAACACCTGGGTCTTAAGCCCAAGAAAATGAGAAAAGGAGGAACAGTAAAGGCTTTTCTTCCTCTACTTTTCTTTAATTTCCAAGCAAGTTATCTGCAGCCCCCTGTAAAACTAAACAAATTCATTATTTTAGATTAAGTTTTGGTTATGACTGTGCTGCTCAGACTGAAAATGACATTTTCACATCCAAGAAGGGTCTCAGAAATGAGACTATTAAGAGCAACATTCAGGAAGTGATCACTGTTGCTGTTGGAGATATCACAGGTACTGTCTCCCCAGTTTGCAGAAATTTACTTGTATGTCTTGACTCTGCAGAATTTTCCTGGAAATGAACCAACAACAGAATTTCTCGTGAGATTTCTCTTATATCCTGGCAAGCTTCTTTCCTGGAGTGTGTTTGCAGGCCCCACAGGAAGAAGCTGATGAGAACAGTAAGAAAATCTCAGGAAAAATAGACATATAAACTCTGAGATTAATTCTGGGGAAGACGTGGGTTGAGGTTATTTTTTTAACTCAATTCAGTCATTCATACACTTATAATTCTATCTAGGAAAGGGCCAAATAGAAGTCAGTTATCTGAAACTGCAGAGGGTGTTCTGTCTAGGTTCAATGGGCTTCAGATCTGTTTTAGTCTGCAGAATCACAGCTTAGCTGATAAGCTTTCTGAAAAATCTAAATGGTTTGCCAGTACCAGCTGTACTCCTCATCTTGGGCTTTGCAAAGACATTTGAAATTTTCTGTGCCTGCAAATCTGGTAAAAAATAGTTTCTGATGTTTCTGATTGAATAGGAGACAGGAACAGAATGGTACACTAAAACACAATACGTAATTTTCATCAGTGAGAAGCAGTGAGTCCTTCAGTTCTAGTGGGTAGTTAATAAACTTAAAGAAGTAAGGTATACGGATTGCTAGGACGGATGACTAAATACATATTCATAGCAGTCTAATGTGAAACACACGCACGATTCGTATTTATTCTATGCCTACAGACACGCAAAGCATGATTTTCCTTGTGTTCCGAATGAAAGTGTTTTGAAGGAAACAAAACTACAGGAAGTGAGCTATAGCACTTAGGAAAGACAAGACAGGCAGGGAAGCAAGGTGGAGAGAGGGGTTTTAAGGTAAGTTTAGTAGCTATTTGAAAAAAAACGGAGTTGGGGAGGAGACAGGAAAAAAATGAAACCTCAGTTATTTATGCTTTAGTACCTGTGGTGGATACGCTCCAAGCACAAAAACACAGAGAGGAGATTCAGATGAGGCAAGGGTAATTAGTGCTCAGCCCGTTGATAAGGAGACGAGCACTGACTGTGGGACCTGCCCAGCAGAGGCCAGTGTTAACCTGGTGACTAGGGGGGTTAAGCACCAGGGCTGAAACCACCTGCAATTCTTAAACGGAAAATGGTGTAACTCGGCGCCTGTCACGTGTGAGCAGGGAGCAATTACACGCTAAGGGTGCTCAGTCCCATTAACTGGAATTCGTACGGTGCTCAGCCATACAAGGAAAACATTGATCACCTTCAGAGCGAATGCAGGGGTGCTGGAAATCCTGTGATCATCTACAGTGCAGGAGCTAAGGAAATCCAGCATGGAGGCTAAATGATGTGTGTGGTTTAGGAGCACTTGGGAGCTGCAGAATGTCGTGCTGAGAGGCAGCGATGTGATGATTATCTCACCCTATGAAACTGGCTATTGCAGAACCCTTAGCAAAGGGGTAAGGGAATAAGAGCTTACCTGAAATGATTGAATCTTGGTAAGGCTGATTGTTACAAGCAGAATGTAGAGTTAGGAGGGTAAGATATTCATAAAGGGGACCTTATGGAGTGGTGGTGTCATGATTCAGAAGCATTTGCAGTACTTTTGCAATGCAGTTCAGAGGTGAGATCAGTGACAGATTGTACCACAGGAATGGGTGTTTTTACAGCAAAACAAAACCACCTACCTGAAGAAAGATTCAGGTCTAAGGTGTGTGCTGTACTTGAGCTATATATCTTCTCAGTGATATGACAGGCAGTAATACTGTGTCTGCTTCACAGTTGTTGAACATGAGGCTTCCAGTTTGTGTGGAGAATTATCTCCTGAAACCTTTTCTTAGGTCATCTGCGCCAAGGTTCAGGTATGACACAGAAGAAAAATTCTAGATCTTAATACTGATCTGGAGCCAATTCAAGTGAAAATTGCACGCCTTTCCATTGTTAGACTCCTGTGTTTGGATCAGACCCAAGCGTGAGGAAGTCGAGGGCATGAAACAAAACCAGCATGATGATGCAGATCCCATTTTGTAGGTCACTACAAACTGTAAAAAATTCAGTTAGAAAATAGACCTACAGTGTGTACATACAAGTCTAAATTCCTACTCAAGGGACTTATTTAAGCAGGTGTGTTTCCCTTGAGAGGAAACGGCACTCTGTTAGCTTCATTTTAAGTGGGTCCAGATCAACCAATACTCAAGGCTTGTCTTTGGTAGCTGAAGGTGTTTGTAACTTGACCCTGAATGATACTTGTGAAAATTGTCCTCTTTTTTGTTCAAGTGCATGAAAACCAACCGCTTACCTTTGGGATGTTTGAAACATGGAGTAGGATCAAGTTGCATGTAGTTCTATTAACAACTTGGGACTGTAGCAAAGAGGTTTTCGACTGATTTGTGTAGCCCAGTGTTAGATTATAAAAATGCCTAGTGCTTACAGAGTGGTTAGCTGGTGGGATACAGTTATGGGATTGAACTGGATTTGTGGAAGGGTTTGACCACCACCTCTTGTGTATTGAAGGAAGCACTACAAGGGAATAGACAAATCACTTTTAGCTGCTCCAGTTTCTTTTTTTTTTCTGGTATTATTCCTAATGTATATTAAAATTATATCAGATCTGAGGAATGGAAATGGTAGTCAGAATATGATTTGAATGCTAATACAGTTTTAGTTTTCTCTGCACTTTTCTTGCATAAGTGTTCTTTGCAAGGATTGCAAAGGAGGGGAGCGTGACCCTGCTGTTTGTTGTGCATGTGTATTTTAAGACTTCTAACACATAACAAAATGAAAGAAAGTATCTTTACTTTAGGTGTGAACATGAATTGTATTTACTAAATATTCTGAAGAGACAAGTTCAAACAGGAGGAAAAGGCGTAAGGACACCAGAGACATTCTGATCAAGAAAGATAGGCTTTAGCAGAGATCTATCCTTGTACTCAGAGAACAGTGAGAAAGCAGTCTTGATCTTTCTTACCATCACAGTATGTCAAGGGCAGTGAGCACACTTCGCCTCTTGATTTTTACAGGCAATGCTGACATGAGCAGAATATTATTAGAGAGAACTGGAATATTATTAGCATATATATATATATATTTCCAAATCTGATGTTTGATTTCTGTTTGGAAATCCGGTGCAGAATGCTACATGTTTATTAGCAGCACAAGCTTATTGAGAGCCACAACATAGTGGACAGATCCTGTCTCTCAGAGTCTTTGTACACTAGAGGCAGAGACAATCTTTCACAAAGGAGGAAAGATGATGCAAAGCTGTCAGCTGTACATAAAAATTACCCCCAAATTGCAGAGAGCAGATGGCTGTTAATGGCAAGTGTTTTTAACATAGCTTTATTGTCCCATATTGGGACATTAAGTTGTCTCTCTGGTTTTTTAAAAAAGTCACTTTGTAAAAATGACACCTTGGCATGACTTGTATTTTTCCTGTTTGGTTTCCATGTCGTGTTTTGCTCAGATATGCTTGCCCAATTTTCTGCAGTTGATGTGCTCAGCAAGCCATTAGTGTATATTCTTTCTGTTTCTTGCATTCTCAGTGATTAGTAACAAAAACCAACTATTTTTTTGAAGGACTGCAATGAGTAATTGTTTTTCTGTATTGGACTGATTCTGAGTGCAGGGTAAGAATAAATGCTGCCTGTTTCTACATGCTGAGCTGATATTTACGGAACTAAATACACAACACCAAACTTGCTTGGATTAGCCAATGTGATAACAGAAGAAGTACAGAGAAAAATGCATATGGAACACCTTTAGCTTTTCTGTTTTGTTAACTGCAGGTTGAAAGCTAGCTTTTGGGTGATTAAACTTTTCATTTGGTTATTAAGTGATAGACATCTTGCTGAACCCAAGCATGCTGCTACAAGCACAGGAAGAGTGTTTATTTAAAGCAGACACAAAAGATTGCACAAAGAGACCCTTAAACAAAGCACAAATGTCAGCAAAACTAAACAAAGTAATCATGCACAATTTGAGACGGATAGAGGCAGGCAGTAAATTGATGACAGTTCCTGAATAATCCTTTAGAAAAGAGTCACCCTGGTGAGTTGGGAAATCTGTTTGTTTGTTGCAGTTTCTTATCTTTTCCTGACAGGAAACCTCCCTATCACAGCCAGTGTGTTCACCAGGGTGGGCCTGAAACTGGTTAGTTGCTATGTGGGCAGCAGTGTCACCCCAGCAGTGCAGTGCTTAGCTGTGGATTCCCTGGAGATTTCAAACTAAAGAGGTGCAGCCCTGCTGGGGTGCTGGAGTTGGTGGAGTGAGGAGCCTGACTAGCTTTGCCTTTTTCACTGCTGATTTGTGCTGCCGGTGTCTGAGCTGGCTCCTGCAGTACAGGCTGCCCGTCAGGAAGGGCTGCCAGTGCCACCAAGAAGTGGGGTGACAGCTAAGGCACTCAGCTTGTGCTGGAGCTTTGTGTGACCATGGCTATGCTACAGCAGTTTTTGTTCTGAGCTGTCATGAGCAGAAGAGCCTTGTAAGGGACCTTGTGGGGTCACTGTGACACCAGGAACCAGAAGACCTTAGCCAGGGCTCTGCCCTTCCTTTACTCTGTGGGAAAATGATCTAACCTTTCTGTGACTTGGTTTTCCTCCTCAGTGAAGGGGTGATGGTATTTGTTATGAGACACTATGCAAATATCTAGTTCTAATTTTTGTGTAAGGTTTTGGACCTGGGAAAAGCCACATAGCTGGTGATTACTCTGTAATCAATTCTTCTTTGTTATGAATAAAATGGTAGTCAGCTTCTTGAAAATCATCCAGCTTCCATCTTCCTGCCAGTCTCAGCTTCTATTCTTCTCTCCAGAGCCCTTGGCACAGCCATTAACCACACCAGCATTTCACCAGTTGCAACATGCAGCTCCTCTGGAGTCGGAATAAGAAGGCGGCTCCAAGGAGGTGGCAGAGAGGGAGAGAGTAGTTACTGCAGAGGGTAGAAAACTAATAACAAAACAACACACAGATCTTCTCCCTTCCCCTCCTTTGTTGTTGTTGTTGTTTGTTGTTAAAGAATTAAGAAAACAGGAGAATGGATGAAAGGAGGAGGAGAGGTGAAGGAGTGTGAGATTGAGAGAGATACTTTGGTAGTTGTTCCAAGAACTGGTGCAAAGCAATTCATGGGGAATAGGAAAGAGGCATTTCTTGGTCAAACAGTCTCTTGAGGGGCATTAGTGGTAAAGAGCTGGGAATCAGAAAATTAATTGGAGCGTTAAGACCACTGAGAAATCCATTGGACTGGGGTCACATCAGCCTCATTTCCAGAAAAGCAGCTCATTCTGCATGGATGGAAAAAACGTCTTTTGGATAATTAGCAAGATTTTAATTTTTTTGTGTGTTAACCTAAGGCCTATCTTCTTTTGTGTTTTCATTGCCAAATTTCAGTTCCAGCAAGTAGCTGACATGGAAGGATAGCAGCTATGGTGCATTGTATTGGAATTGATTTTCATAAAGCAAGATGAAGGCAATAATCAGTGTGTTTCCTTGTTCTGCACTAAAAATAATTGTACAGCTGTCAAATTCTCACTCAGGAAAACAAATCCAGGACACAGCAGCAGTGAATGTGTATTGGCCAGGATAACAGCTGTCAAATTCTCAGAAAACAAACCCGTACAGTGCAGGAATAGATCTCAGTAGGCCAGGATAACTCAATTTCTAGGTGCACCTTGGTATTTTCTGCTGCTTTGAAAACATCTGCTCCTATTTCATTGATCAGTAGAAGTGGCTGATTTGTGTTTTCAAGGTATAGACATGAAGTTGCTCCATGCAACCTATTTAACAACAGGAAAGTATCTGTAATGGCACCAATGACCCAAATAATGTAACTTTCAATGGGCTGTTCTTGTACTCTTTTAGTATTGGCATTTTTAATTAAATGTCTTCTTTTTACAAATTAGTGACTGAGTTGCAATTGTGAAGTAGGTACTGTTGAAACAAGTGCTGAAAACTGATCAAAACAAAAGGTTGGAAATAGTTGCACACACAAATGCTTTGGTTCCAGAGCTTTAAATCAAATTAAATGGGGGATCAAATTTTCCAGTCACTAGATTCAGTGGAAAGCTCTATGTGACCTATGCTGCTGTATAGATTTTAGAATCATTAAGAAGCCTAATTCTTCTAACACAGTATAATCTTTTTCTTTCATTATGTGGTAACACAGCTGGCGGCATTTTTTACTGGCTTTACCTACAATGTTTGGAGTTTTATTTATTTTTCCAATAGCATTGTAGCTGCATGTTTTGTCTTACTCTTTGGAATACTTGGTCAGTTTTAGTATTTGAAAAGTATGGTTTTGAATCGGTAGAGTGTTTACTTATACTATGACTATGATCTTTGTGTGCTTTACAAATATTGTCTTGGCACAACTCAGAATATGGTCAGGTTTCTTTATAGGGCTAAGAGTCAAAGATTTATATCCATAAAAGTTTTATTTTCAGACCAAGTGGGATTCTGTGTTTTCTAATGAGTAATCAGCTCAGCATTTCATTAAGCTGTTTCTTCCTAAGATTTTGCAGTTGACAAAAGTAGTTTTACTAGCTACTATAAAATGAAAATACAACAAACTATAAATCCTTTTCCGTATAAAGAACCTTGTGCATCAGCCTGATATTATGTATTTAATTTTTTCATAGTCTAGCAGTAATGAAGAGCCATGGTTCTTGACCATAACCCCCAGTGTCAGTGAGGATGTGACAAGGTACAGGTGTGGCAATGGAATGACTCAGGAAAACTGTGTCAGGCTGTACAATATGCAGTGATGGCAGCTTGTCAGCTGGTTAACCATGGTTCGAGTGGTGAATCTTTTGATATTAAGGCTGTAAGGACAGGTGCTTAAATATATAGCTAGTGTAATACCATTGTGTATAATATATGAGTACTGCTTATCTTTCAGATATGTTTAAATCAGGGGTTGAAATGTAAAGTAGGAATAAAATTCATTATCAAGTTGGAAGAGAAAAAAAAATAAAGGTGGTAGCTTTCTACAGATGCTGATTGCCAGTCATTTAGGATGAACTCTGAAGCAGTTTTTCTGCCTGTGGTAAAGCACACCATGCATGTAATTTAAAGGTTCTGGTTAGTACATTGTTAGTCCTTTGCAGTAAATAATATAGAGCCTATATTCTGAACTGTGAAACAAGAAGCAGCACTTGTAGGTGTATGCCAAGCTAGAAGTTTCTGACAGTTGGTGGCAAGATTGTGGCTATTCAGGTCTTGCTGGAGACTTCAGCTAAATTCAGGCCACAGAGTATCCAAAACTCTTGGGATCCTGCTCTGGCAGAGCCAAGTAGATTCCCTGTTCTCTTTTGTTTACCAATGGATTGAAAAAGATTTTTATTGAAATAGACTTCAGGAAACTGTATCCAGCTGATAATGTGAAATGTAAAAAGAACAGGAAGCTGTGGTTATGTATCAGTATCTTTACTAGATCGTTTACCGAGTCCATGTCTGAAATTCTGGGAGTCAAATGAATTTTCTGCAACACATTTCAGTGGATTTTAACTCAGACTCTGCAGTATGTTCAAACTCTCTCTGCTTTTATTATCTCTGTCCTCCTGCCCATGAAGTAATTCTAAGTCTGAGGGAGGTGACTGAGGCTATATTAACTTCACTTTTTGAGCTATGAATATTTTAGCATAACAAATGATGCTATTCCAGTTCAATTCAGCAGGAGGTTGGAAACAGAAGTCAAATTTTGGTAATGTGCATGAATGACTTGCGTACAAACGAAAGATCAGTAAATATGTACGTGGATTTGAGTTCGTGGCAAATATTTGTTGTGTGCAATTTAGGTAAAGCAGGACAAATTGTTCTAAATTTCTAAAAATAGAATAATAATAATAAAGTTCTAAAAATATAATTATTCTATTGTAGAATTCTAAGAATTCTAAAAACATGGGCCAAATTAGTTATTGCTGCAGTAGGTGCTGCATGTTGGATCACTTGGAACAAAAGTGATGCTAGTTCGTGCAGTTCCTATTTTCTCAAAGAAATAATTGCCAAACTCCTTTGTTGAGTTGTAACACCTGAGTATGCTTGATCCAGATTAATTATCTCTTTAGAAAAATTAAAAGCTTTGCAGCTAGTTTATGTAGCTTGGGCTTGCTAGGTAAGCTTTGCAATAATATCCCGTGATGTTACTTAAAGCATTAGATGTTTTTTGTATGGAAAAAGCAGGGCTTAGGAAATATTGCTTAGACCTTCTATAAGGCTTTCATTGGAACAAAAGGATAATTTCTTTCCCCACTTAAACATTTTTTGGGGGGGGGTGTCCTACCTATTGTTGCTTGAACGTCAATGATGAAGACAGGAAACCATCCACTTCATGTTTAATAAGCAACACCTTACTTTAGGGTGAAATATTGTATTGGTGGAATTCATGTTATAAAAACACCCTCTCTTGACTCCTGTTCTAAATGTACCTTAAAAGAGCCTGGAACCTTACACAAGAGAATTTTCAGTGCGAAACTTTAAAGAGAGTATTTTCTATGCAAAATACTATTAGGTTTATAGACACTGTTATTTTCTTGCAACTGCTTGGTACTGTAGGACAAAGCCACTCTGGAAACTTACTGCTGAGGTCACTTCTCTGAAACAGAAAATGCCAGTGTTGCTACTGATATGGACTTGTTGCTTACTTGATTGCACAAGATGCTTGTTAGGAACAAAGCGGGAAAAGGCCCCCACCTCCAAGACCTTGTAGTCAGGACAAAGAAAAGGAAAATTAAGTTAGAGCATAGTGGGGCTGCAGATAACACACAAATATGATCATGGAGAGTGAAATACACGTTTAGTCTAGCACCTCATTTCCAGGGCAGTTATGTCTTCTGGATGTTTCAGTAGAAGTCTGATTTTTTTTCGCACAATTTTAAATTAATTTTAAAAAATTATTTTATACAAGAACTTTGGACATTAGCGTAGCAACTCTACTGATTTTTAACCTGCCTAAGGGGTCTACAGACTGGAGCTAGCTGGGAGCTTTCTGACAAAACAGTTTTCCATCAGAAAAGGCAGATTCATTGACACCAAAATATTTTGCAAAAGCCTCAATTTTAGTGACTTTCTGCAAAGACATGGGATGGGTTCTGACAGGCTTCATGCCTGATTTCATGGCTCCTGGTGAGCTGTGAGGTCTGTGGCTCTAGGACAGCCTTGACATGCTGGAAGCCTCCGGAGATCCCCGAAGACCTGGCATATGCCATGGATACTTTGAGGGCTTCTGGGCAGTGTGCCACACAACTGGAAGCATAGGAGCCACAATTCCCAAGCTCTGTGGTTTCTTGCTCTCTTATGGCTCCCAGGGCTTCGGGCTCCTCCTTGTCGGTTCATTTGGGCTGATGGGGCAGGGGGAACCCAGCAGCACTTGGAGTCATTGCTGAGCCAGGAGTCTTGAAGCTGGGGAGCCAGTGCTTTCAGGCTCAACTGTGTTCTGAAATTATGTAAATGAAACACTGATTATTTCTAACAGATTGCTTAAAAAGTTCCTTTCTGTGGGAGATGTCGGTATCTGTATCACACAAGGGAGCGCACTACCTGTCTCCCCTGCCACCTGCTTGGGGAATTGCCTGCACACAGGGTAACAACCACCTTGTGACTCCCAGACCTTAGGCTGCATCGAGGCTGTACTGTAGGTATTTGGGGCAATAGCCTGCTGCTCTGGGCAGCTGCACACAATGCCTTGGATTATGTTCAGTGTATTACATTTTGTAGGGAAGCTCCACTGACATTGAAATGGCAGTTATATATACCTGGACAGGCTGGAGAGCTGGAGAGTTGGGCGGGGAAAAATTTAATGAAATCTAACAAGGGNTTCCTGTGTAACCTCATCTAGGTGATCCTGCTCCGGCAGGGGGATTGGACTAGATGATCTTTTGAGGTCCCTTCCAATCCCTGACATTCTGTGATTCTGTGATTTTGGTTCCATAGGGAAGCCTTTGTGTGGGAGTACAGTGCATATATTACCTATGTGTGTGCAAACAAGAAAACTTAAAGATGTATGTTTATCTATATAAATGTCATTTTCAGTACAATAGAGGATTCACTGATCCTTCAGACATATGTCAACATCAGATGAGTTGTGATGGTTTCTTTGTTGTGTGTTGCATGTGTGCCTGATGTACTCATGTTGTCATGAAGAATGGTTATGATGTGGATTCTGAAGTGGTCTTTCTAAAACCTCAGTGTTTTAAGGAACCTAAATAGTTGTGTTGTCTTAGCTGCTATGGAGTGCACTGAAGGACAAGGGTTAATTTTGGTAGTTGAAGGCCCTTGAGATTCCTGGAGGGCAAAACCCTTCATCTGATCTATGTTGTGAACCTGTGTAACATGTGTGAGTCTGTGCCTCTATATGGGTGTACACTTTAGAATGGCGTTTGGTTTTACAGTGCAAAATTGTAGACACATGCAAGTGGCCACAGGGGAAGATTTTCAAAAATAAAAATGCCAGCAAAGTTACCCCATGCTTGCTGACTTCTGGATCATGGATCATCAGTGAAAGTTAAATTCCTGTCTGCCGTTTGGTGCCTTTGGCAGTCTCCCTATAGATTTCTAGCAGTTCACATTTTGATGTTTGCTGAGAGTGCTCAAGGGTTTGCCTGTTTCTCCCAATGTGAAATCACTGGAGTCAGAGATGCAGAGGTAAAATAGGAAAAGAGTCAAATGAATGTTGATTGCTTCTGAGAATTAATTCCACACTGCCGTTCTGAAGGTTCAGTGCATATTAGCTGCAGTGCAGTGGCATGACGGACTGGTAAATATCACTTACTGAGCCCATCATTCATTGCGGAAGAGGACCTGGACCATGCAAATTGGATGATGCTGTGTTTGAAAACCAGACAGCCCATAATTTTAATCTGTTAAAAAGGATTATGAATGACATCGATGAAATACAGTGTCAATTCTTTGCGAGATGCCTTTTCTCTGCAACAGCAGCTGGAAGTACAGCCCACCAGCAGGCACTGAACGCCTACCCTGAGGCTTTCACCAACTTTGATCTCCTTTCAGGACCGAGCCTAAAACAATGTCCCATTGGAAATGAAAGAGGCAGAACTACTTTACCAATGCAGAGAGTTAAACCTTCCCACACATGTGTTTATTAATGTGAGCAAGCTAATACAGCTGTATTAACATCATAATGTTCAGGAGCCTTTAGGCTGCCAACAGACTTGTTTGAAGACTGTCCAGTGCTCCCTGGACACACTTGACTCACTGTTCCTTTTTGCAGAAAAGTCACTGTTGCGATGTTAGAAGATATTTAGTAGTTTCTACTTTAATTGATAGATATTTTAAAATAATTAAAATACCATTTCTTGT
The DNA here is from genome assembly GCA_013401335.1 of Brachypteracias leptosomus. Lineage (NCBI taxonomy): Eukaryota > Metazoa > Chordata > Aves > Coraciiformes > Brachypteraciidae > Brachypteracias > Brachypteracias leptosomus. The sequence goes on from VYZX01030159.1 coordinate 124,053, forward strand.
AAATCAGTAGGGAGAAAAAAAAAGAGAAGCAAAAAGAAGCAGAGTCCCAGTTCCCTAGATTTCCCTTAATTAATCTTATATTCTGTAAACTATGCTCTGCTTGTAGGAGCACCATCCGAAAGTGGAGTGTTTCTAATGCCAGCAGTACCCAAGTCAGTGTCATAGAAATTAATGTGAGCTCTGTATCACTGTGATACTCTCCTGTCCCTTGCAGGGATTTGGGGATAGACAGTTATTAAGTGTGACTAGGAATTGAAATTTAAGGAGTGATCAGTTCAATGGCTACTTTTTGCTAGAGGCATGGTATGTAGTTGGTTGACCTAGGCAAAGAAAAAGCAAAACCCACCCTGACAGTATGTCAAAGTACAGAATTTCTATGGTTGTTAAATCCTATTCAAAAGCTCCCCAATAATGGAAAGATATGCTTCCTTTGCCAGTCCACAGTACTAATAATAGTGTAATCCCATCCATAAATATGCCTTTCCAAATTAATTAGGTATGAAAATACTGACTGCTCCATCATCACATTTAAGATCCTTTCTTGAAAACCTTAACTCACATAAATATGTCATTCAAATCCATGGAACTACTGAGCATGAGTAAACCTTATGTGCATGAGGAATTTTTTTCTGGGTAAGACTGGTGACTGTTTCACTGGGAAGTATTGCCAAGATTTCTAAATGTGGAGTACAAGCAGGACACCAAATACACATAGATAACTTGTTTCCAAAGATCCCTGTTGTGGGTGTTTTATTTGAAGTGGGAAACAAAGTAGTAAATATGACCTGAGGGAACTTATATCTATTTTTATGTGGGTTACTCTAGCAGAAATCAAGCCCTTGTTATATAGCACATAGAATCCTCTTCAGCCACCTGCTTCTCTGATGCGTAATTGTCCATTCATGTGCAGATCTGAAGTTTTTCATGCTTTTTTACAATTGCATAATTTTCAACATTTTCTGTAACTTCTAGGTCATGTAGGTTTTACCATACTCAAACTGAGAAAACTTCTTTTAGCCTCTTCTGCTCCAAGTGCTTTTGGGATCCTGACTGCCTTTTAATCTGGTTTATCCAGCTGACAGTCCTGAGGCTGGGACTTGGCATGTTTAAACAGTCCAGTGGACCTTCTCTGAAGGCGCTTCAGAACTAAAGCGAGAAGGCAGAATATGGGGACAAGAAGATCTGTTTGTATGACTGGTTCTTGTGGAACAGGTATGTTGCACAATATTCAGGAAGGCTGATTAGCCATGCCCATGCAGGATCATCATGTTAACATGACTGTTGTTTTTAGGATCCAAGGTAGATGTGAAAGAGTTGTGCTGAGGTTGAGTCATGTTTCTATGCTTGGCTCCACCTTGTGCTATGCAGACACGCCTGGTATTGCAAGGAAGAGCTGCCTAAGTGCAGCTCTGCCTGTGAGCACCTGGCTCTCCTGTTCAGCCAGGTGCTCTACCGGCTCAACCTCTTGTCTCCATCAGTGCCTCACACTGCAGTTTATCATAACCAGCTTGTGGTGAGTGCTCCACCAAACTTCTTGCCTTCTGTCAGAATCCTCAATGGTGTTTAAATGTTGTGCTAATACTCTTTGTACCGGAGACAAGTTCTTAAAACAGCTTGTGAAGGGAATTATCCAGATTGTGTCTGTTCCTCTAGTCTACCTTACCATGCTGTGTGAGATGGCTCAGTTTGTAATATTATTGCATAACTTTCAAGATTAATGAAAAAAACCCTAGCAAAATGCACCTTCAAACACAAGTTACATTATTCCTGGATTTGACAAATCCCCTCTGTCCACACAGGATTCCCTCAATCAGTGGTAAGACTAACTCAACATACAGATTTAAGAGCAGAGGACAAAATAGGCATAGTGGCAAATGTCTCCATGAGAGACATAGAAGTTCAAGTATTATCAGCACTGGCTTATCTGCAGTATGCCATGCAAGCATCCAGTTGCCAGGTTATTTCTGACTGATATGTGTCACATATTGCATCATTTTAATTGCTAACACTCAGGAGTCTTCACTTGCTTTCCAAGAGGCAAACAGCAGAACCAGAAGAGGCCACTGCCTACTTCATCAGCCTGCAGCTGCCTGCCAGGTCTGCCTGGGGATGAGGAGAAGATGATTGGCCGTTCTGGCTTTTGCAGCCCCTCCTGCCTGCGTGGGGAAGAGATGGAAGGAGTGGCAAGGTGGGGAGCAGTTTTACTGCAAGAGCAGCTCCTCTGTGTTGCATTCCGCCTCAGCAGTGGCCGGGAGAGTGACCTTTCCCTTTAAAGCTGCTCTGCAGACCCTGATCCTTCCTCTACCACTTCTGCCCTGTAAGATCAGGGGTCTCATTGCCTTCTCTCATCCCCAGCTACACAAGGAGGGGAGTGAAGGGGGCTATGGAAGTCTTGCCTATCTGAGAACTCTTATCTAGATAGCCTGTCTTCTGACCAAAAATCTGTTTTTCACAATTGTGTTTTTCCTTTTAGTTTGTCTCTAACAGTTAAATTTGACTTGTAACTGCAAATGAATGTCTGTTGTCCAAGTCACTCTGAGAGTAAAATTGCTTGCTGGGACAGTCTTCTGTCATAAAACCAGGGCTGCAATTATATTTAAGGCAACTAGAGACAGTGATGAAAAAACACTCAATTAGCAATTAGAAAAAAATGAACGTTGAATTTGTGTTAGGTCCCTTAGTATGAGAGCAAGAGATTTTCTTGCACCTTTATCTTCACACCATTTTTAGTTGAATTCTCTGATTGAAGCTGAAAAAAACCAAAAACCAAAAAGAGCTCCTATATTTTACTTTTATCAAGAAATATACAGATGCAGAGAGGTCACATTTGCTGTAACACCACTGACAGAACTGGGCTTTCCAGGAGTAACTGATTAGAATTAATTTTATCTCTAAGTGGGAATCATGGCACCTCCACATTTTTTTCTCAGGAATACATTAACTATTTCCCCTGGAATTACTAGACATGGTGTGGTGAATTGACTTGTCTGGCTGCTAGCTGCCCACCCAGCCGCTCTCTCACACCCCTTCTCAATGATTAGATGGAAAAGCTTGTGGGTTGAGATAAAGACAGAGATCACTTTCCAGTTATCCTCACAAGCAGAACACACTTGACTTGGGGAAAATTAATTTAATCCACTGCCGATTAAAATAGAGTTGGGTGGTGAGAAACTGATGTCCATGGGCTGCAGTCGCTCAGGATGCAGCAGCTGCTCCAGTGTGGGCTCTCCAGGGGCTGCGGAGGAATCCCTGCTCCGGTGTCTGGAGCTCCTCCCCTCCTCCCTCCCCTGGGTGCTGGCAGGGCTGTTCTCACACCTTCTCCTCACACCCCATCTCCTCTGTGGGGTTCTGCCCGCTCTGAATTCCACAGAGGCACCGCCCTGAGCGTCTCTGATCGGCTCAGCTGTGGCGGGAGGTGGGGCCATTGGGAACCAGCTGGAACCGGCCATGTCTGGCTCAGGGCAGCTCCGCCCTCTCCTCGCAGAGGCTGCCCTGGTGCCACAACATGGACGTGAGCACCCAACACACGAGAATACTGGAGAAATGTGTCCGGAATTGCCGAATGCCGAACTCTAGAGGCATATGATCATTAACTGAGTTTGGCTTGGGGGCTCCCACTTACATCTGTGGCAGTCTGGTCTTCATGACCGTTTCCCAGAACAGCTCAATGCAGTACCGGGGAACCAAGGGAAAGATGGACTGACCGAAGGTTGGAAGGGCAACTGCAAGGACCCAACATGCAGGACCCCTAGCCTCTGGGGGAATATCCTTTTAGCAGAGAGGTTTTCACCGTGCAGGCTTTTAGCAACTCTTCCTTGTCTCAGTGAGCAAGAAAAAGCTGATGTGAGAGCATGTGATCCAGCTTTGTAGTTTTACAAAAAAACTCTGCAAAAAATAACGTGGCACAATGTCAGTGACCTTCATGCTGAAGACAAGGTTTCCCAATTTTGAGGTAATTACCCTGATCTAGAAGCTCCTGAGGGGTCTATCACATGTTCTGGTAGTAGTCAGAAAGTTTCTGCACATGCACTGCTGTTAATTCCTTTGAGATTTGAAGCAATACCTGGAGTGATCCGAACTTACACCTTCCTTTGGTCTAAATAAATACACACATCTTATTCCAGGTTGTGCAGCCTTAGGTCCTAATTCTGGCTCCTCTTTTGCAGTTTTTAGCCCCGCTGCTGGCTGCACGGCAGCTGCGATAGGAGATCTTACTCTGCAGCTTGTGAACCCCCTTCATGCTACAAACCCACCACTGATAAACCAGGGGCTCTGCAGGAAGCAAACCTGAGGGTTTGGGGGCTTTCTGCCTTTTCACTAAAACCTGCAGTTTGGGATGCTGCAGAATCTCCAGTTAGAAGTGGAGAAGGCAGGAGTGAGCAACAGAGCAGCGGCAGCTGTCAGTCAAATGCATGTGGTTAGTCCAGCAATTAGATGTCACTGCTGAAGTGGCTGAAACAGCCCTCTTGGCAGCAAGTCCAGCTTGCCTTTCTTGAACTTGTGAGGACTCAAACTGCTGGCGAGGTCAGCAGTAAATGTGGCACTAGGCATAGACCTTGCTCTGGGTGGACTGATGGTCACTCCCTCGGTGGAGAGAAACCACAATGATGTGTGCTCCTTGCCCAATATTGCTTGGAGAAAACATCTACAAAGCAGCATAGTTACGAACAGTGCATCACTGCAAGGTGATTATAAACTTCCTGAAGGTGATGACAATGAAGAATCTTTTGGTATGCTGGTTTCTGCTCTGGTGATGTTTCTGAAACACTGGCTGAGCAATCAGAGAGGTACTGAAGGTGTAATGCAGCCATGGTACTTTTTCCCTCCTGTTGCCATGCCCTTTGATTTTTTTGTCACATTGGATTTATTGAAAACCTTGTTCTGTCAAGTGCAACAAAGAAGTGAAGACCTTTGTGAGGACAGTGGATTTCAGATGGAAAGTGTACCATAGAACTGGGAGCCTGCTTTATAGTACCAGAATGTACAACACACAGCATATAGAGAGTATTTGAATACGAAGGTGGTTGTGGAAGATTGGAAACTCATCTGGATACTTACCCTTTCTCTTGCCTCCCTATCTTATCAGAATTATCCCTTGCTTGCTCAGTCTTACTTTATTGTGTCATTTTCTTGCCACCTCTGAATATATCACGTATTATTTTCTATAAGCTAGAGTGTCGCCCTCACCTGAATTTGCATGCCCTTGCTTAACATTTTTGAACTCAGATGAGGAACTTGTATCTGCAGAGGTGAAATGCTGAAATGTTACAAACTGTTTTTGCTATTCCCTACCTTATGTGAGTTGTAAGTTGAGTTTTAAAGGTGGTTCTCTTTCACTGGTGTGGCTGCCTGATCTGTTCTCAATTCTGGCACAGACGTCCATGAGAACAAGTAATTCATAGTCACGTTCTTAAAAGAGCTCTCCGCCTTTTCTTTAGCCACTTAAATGTGGTAGCTGGTTGTATCCAGCAACCACAATAGAAGCTTTGAATTCTTTTGAAAATTTTCCTTTTAATACTTCCTTTTTTCATGGAAGCATTATGAGGCAGTTGGAAGTGAAGCTACAATAATTATGAACTAATATAAATGATGGTGTCTTCAAAGTCCTGAAATAAATTTATACAGTTCAGTAAGGTTCTCTCTCATAGCCATTCATCGTGAGAGTATTAAAACTTAAATGACTTAAGAGGCTGTTATGAAGGCAGAGCAAAAAGCAGCATTTTTCAAAACAGGATGTAGAGCAGAACAATTACTATTTAATGATACTGGAATTGGAAAATGTATGATGAAGCAGGAGTGTCAAGTTTGCTGTGCAGATTGCTACTAAGGCAGGATGCTTTTTGGCAGAGTTTACCCAATTTCTGTTTTTCTGCTTATACATCTATCCTGGTGATATTAAAGGATTCCAGTAAAAGCTAATCCAGTTCTTGGAATCCCCCACCTCTCCCCCCCTTCACCAATCTAAGGCTTCTTCACAGCACAGCACTGCTTGTTTTTCTGCTTAAAGGCTAGCAAGATGGTTCTCTCGACATAGGAGAACGCTGCAGCCCTTTACAGGCTAGTTACTCCGTGGGATGGTCCTCATTAGGTGAAATAACCCAGAGGTTGTCGCTGCCTTACAGCATATCCTCTTACAGTGCTGCCTTTACTTAAGCAGCCTTGGTTAAGAATGTTTTTTTACTGCTTTGAAGATCATTATATCAAATATCAGTCAAACCAATATCAAAATTTCTTAGCACAACTAATGACTGAAAAGACAGCACAGGACCCCAACTTCCACAAGACTAAAATATCTTTATGTGTTTGCCAGTGACCTCATCCAAACTGACACCAAGGGTAGCTCCATCTGAATCACACGTGATCTCTTATTTGTCTTATATTTTCTCTCCCTGTAACCTAAAACCCCAAATTTAAATGTTGCCTGCAGTGAGGTATGTTATACCAAACACTTTATTTAAAGATTACTCATTTTCCACGGTAGTTTTGAAAAGCCAAATCTATTTTGAAATCCTTCTGCGTGTACTAGCTTATATGATCTGCGCCTTTTTATATTTGCTGTCCGTTTGCCTGGGGCATTTACATGGAAAGAAATTGTCTGTTCCTTAAACACATCTATGCCATCTTCCAGTCTCCTACCTAAAGTTACAATCCTTTGCATTTGACATTGCGTTTTGGTGTGCAGATGACATCTCCAGCAGAGGCCTGGCTCCAATTGGGGAATCAATGCCATGAGCAGATGAGTTCTTGGAAGACAGCTATTCAGCCTGAATGGGAATTTTTATAATAAAGATTGACAGATGAGAAAATACAGAGATTTAGGGTATGTGGTCTATGAGCCAAGAAAATCTATTTGCAGGCAAAGCGTACCATGATTATTCATTCCTTCTTGAAACCTTCTGTAGGTTAAAAAATGCTCTTAATTCAAAGTGAAATGGATTTCGAATATTTTAAGTATGCTAAATTGTTCAAGCAGACACTTAGCAGTGATGTTGCTGTTCACTTCTGTACTGACACAGTCCTACCTGTTCAGCAATGCAGTTAATATGACCACTGGAATTTTTCCCTTTTGGATGACTAGTGCTGTTGGCCCTTTTGCTACTTTGTCGCAGATTTTCTTTAGTGATCTTTTTCCATTTACACTTTAATCTGAGTTCTTGTAGCTCTATGGTTTTCCTGAACAGTATTTCCAGAGGTTGAGTGTGTCCTTTAAACATCATTGCCTGCTTAGATCTGGTGGAAGCCTTGGGGGAAAAAAAGGAAAAAAAAAAAAAAAGTGTTTGTCAGGTTTATTTTCAAGACAGCAAAGGCTTGCAGTAAATATTATTGTGGGATGAAATGTAAATGCCCATTTCCTCTCTATAATCCCTTGCAAGAAATTGAACTGTCCTTTACATTAGCTTTTGCCCGGGTATATAGTACTTGGGAATTTACCAGCTCTCAGGAGAGAATTGCCTTTAGCTTAAATATCAGAATACCTCACTGATACCGGATCTTCCATAATTCTGGCAGCAAAATACACCCACCTCCACAGAAAAGATTTTTCGTCATTGTCACCAGGCTCAGTGACTGTCTCATGTTTACTGAAGAGAGAAGCCAGACTTGCTAAAAAAGTTGTGATATTTAGCAACATTAGTTATAGTCACTACATCACCCTGCTGCTTTGCTTTCTGCCTTTGCTCGCTGACAAATGACAAAGTAGTACAAGCAATATGTAATTCAGCTCCATTTGTTTTGATAAGGGCAGGATCTAAGTGAAAAATTTTTTTCAGCACAATACAAAGAAAGAAAAGGAGGGTCAGTGCAATCAGGTAATCTGGTACAAACTCACCCTGTCGTTTCTGATACAAAGTTCAAAATTATTTGAACTGTTTTATATCTTGAACTAAGTAATGCAACCTTGTTTTAAAGATCAAGTAGTGGAGCTTTGCCGCTTCTGTAGAGGCACCTGCCATCTTGGCTTTCCCTGCTCTGCTGTTCCCATTTCAGGAGCTTGTGCTATTTGTGAAAATGAACCGAGTTACCATTGTCAGGACACGATCCAGGTTTTCATTTACTTGTTTTCTGTAGAGATGGATGCAATAGTATGTCCTAAACATAAGCTCTGTTTTGAATATCAGGAACACAGACAACAAAACAGCCCATGGTAAGATCCAAGAGGCGTCTCCACAATCCTGCTAGTCAAGCCTTAATCCAGAACAATAACAAGCCACATTATGTTTGTTCAAAACCTTGAGCAGGTTCTCATAAGAACTGTTAGTTAGGCAAAAAAAAAAAAGACGACATTTTTGTCTTTGCTAGACTGACTGTGTAAAAAGCCTACTGTGTAAAGAGCCCTCCAGAAGAATGCTTGGAGAAGGAGGCTTGTAGTAGGAGGGGATGTGTTAAAAGGACAGGTTTTGATATGCAAAATATGATTTGCAAAAGCAATAGGTCTGTTACCTGTATGAGAAGCTATGCTGAGGTTTAGGGTGACAGAACTCACTTTATCCTTCAAGGCACAGGTCACAAGATTCAGAAAAACATATGTTAGTAGAGACCAGTGTCTCATCTTGACTTTTTTGTTGTATGGTCAATCCCACTTCTCAATTGAAAATTTGAGGTTTTTGTTTTTAACATTTCTGTTAAGAACTTAGATATTGAAAAGGTCAAGAATACAGCTTACTGCTTGCAGCATTAGAAGAGGCTGCTGTCGATAGAGGTCTGAACCTATGTTCTGTTTTCTGTACTGGTAGATTGTTTTGATATAATTATAGGGTTAGATTTAGGATTAAGGTTTGGTACTGTGGTGCTGAAGGTGTCTCAAAACAATGAACAGTGCCTTATGTTTTACTCCAAGGAATGATTTTTTTGAGCTGAATTAATGTTTGTTTGGTTTAGGGTCAATTTTGACAAGAGTTGACCCAGTTTTGGAAAATCATGGCTCAAGATTCCATTTTTTTTTTTTTGCTGGATTCTGGAGGGTACACAGAAATGGTGCAGATAAGTGCTGATATCAGCATTTCCTGAGTTTGGGAAACAGTTCTCTGGGTACATCTGAGGATATAGCTAAGGGCTTTGGGGGTGGCTTGTGTTGTTTCTTGTCTTTTTTTTNTTTATTTATTTATTTTCTCTCCTTATTCTGTATTTTATGCTGAGGCTATGAAGCCTATTGAACTTTTTTTTGGGCCCTTAAGGTACCCAATGTCACTCAGACATCAAAGCTCCAGAGCTGAAATGGAAAGAGAACAACTAAATTGCGTTTAAAGGTTAATAAAATAATACTTGTGTTTTCTGTTGTCACAGAATACTAAAAAGAAAAACATTGCCTTCATGTTTACAAAGATGAATAGAAAATAGAGAAATGTGAAGTCAGCTGCCATTAGCTTAGCCTTTGTTCTAAAAATGATACATCCTTGTGTTATATCAGAGACAGGATGGGCTCTTGAAGCTCTGCTTTTTTATTTTGCCAGATATTAAATGATCTCAGTGGTCACTGATAACTCTATTGTAGTTTATGAGAGTTTATTACTTCTAATTTAAAACTAAAAGTTTAACCTAATATGAAAATTTCCTGTCTTTATTCTCCAGGAATCTGGCTGGCTTTTGTGTGTGTAAAGCTGGATATTACCAGTCTTGCACTACACATATTGGCTATGCTTACAGTAGGTACAAAAATTAAAATAAGGGAGGTTATATCCCCACAGCAGAATTACATTCATATAACCTTTAACTTATACTGCTCTTTAACTTTGCTCTTGCTCTGTCCTCAAGCACAGATGCAGTTGTGTGGGTGTAACTGAGGAGGGAACACAGAGCTTGTAATTTGGAAGCTAAACAGTGTTTGAAAACAAGTTAGAACTCCTGAAGACTTATCGGTTCTTTTACATTTTTATCCTTCTTTGATACATACTGAGCCTGGTACAGCAGCTAAACATTTCCTACCTATGGCTTGTCACTCTGCAGGCCAAACCTCCCCATTGCTCAGCTGAATCAAGATCCTCTGGGACTTTCAGTACTGTCACTCACATTATTCATGAAGCAGAGGTCACTGAAGCCTAGGAGAGCAGAAAGTATTAGTAGAGTGATCAGAGCTTGTGAAGTCTGCTGAATTATTTGAAATTCCTCCTGTGGTGAGTTCCAAGTACCAATCTGACTGACTTGCCAAGCCTTGGGTATTACTTTAAAAAAACAAAAAAAGAAAAAGACGTGTTGTAGTAGCTTTGAGGCTGAGCTGAATCCAGTAAGGAGGATACCGGTGAAATTTGCATTGCATTTAATAATGATTCTTTTTCCCAGGAGTATTATAAAGTGATCTGTTATGTGCATCTGCTTGTTCTATTTTTGTTTCTTAGCCTGAGATTCCTAACACAGGAGGCAATAACCCTGCATCTTATTAGATCATATCATGTCACATTGAGTGTTGACCTTGGCTGACATAACGTGACATGCTACAGTTGAAATAGTGTAATGTGAGCCAATGTATCATGTGCTTAATGTTAATCTGAAATTATTATCTGTGAACATAGCAATAGGTTTGGATAGCGTGTTGTATGGAACTGTCCTTCGTTTCTCAGGCAGCCTGAGCTGCATGTGTTTGAACTATCAACCTAAAACAACAGAGAGAAAGAAGAAGGGCAAAAGCTAGACAAGTCTTTCTATGAGAGTTAGTAATAAAGTTACTAACCAGTTTACTATGAGTCTGCAGCTAAGTGACTAAAAGACATCGTATCTTTCTTGACACCACAATAACCACAGCAGAAGTGACACTGTGCAAAGGGAGCACTGGCTGTCAATTGTTTGCACTCTGGAGATTTTGGTATAGAAAGCTGTTCATACGCATTGCTGAGTAGATTTGTTGCAGGTATTGCTGAATATATGTATTGATAGCACTCTAGTTCAAACAGTTAATGTAAATGTTGGGCCTTATGAAGTTAATCAATTTTATA
>VYZX01030159.1:135087-155976 GCA_013401335.1 Brachypteracias leptosomus
TTTTTCTTTTCATGCTAGTTGACTAGGTAAAATAACAGCTTCTCTGCATCCAGTCTAAGGACTGTACCATGCTCATTCCTATCTCACCGGATGATCTTTACCCTGAGGAAAGAGTGAGGAACCAAATGACAGCTGTGGCTTTTCAAAGTCACAAAAGAGGGAAAAATGTGTGTATGTATTTATTTATTTATTTTCTCTCCTTATTCTGTATTTTATGCTGAGGCTATGAAGCCTATTGAACTTTTTTTTGGGCCCTTAAGGTACCCAATGTCACTCAGACATCAAAGCTCCAGAGCTGAAATGGAAAGAGAANTTGCTCTGTCCTCAAGCACAGATGCAGTTGTGTGGGTGTAACTGAGGAGGGAACACAGAGCTTGTAATTTGGAAGCTAAACAGTGTTTGAAAACAAGTTAGAACTCCTGAAGACTTATCGGTTCTTTTACATTTTTATCCTTCTTTGATACATACTGAGCCTGGTACAGCAGCTAAACATTTCCTACCTATGGCTTGTCACTCTGCAGGCCAAACCTCCCCATTGCTCAGCTGAATCAAGATCCTCTGGGACTTTCAGTACTGTCACTCACATTATTCATGAAGCAGAGGTCACTGAAGCCTAGGAGAGCAGAAAGTATTAGTAGAGTGATCAGAGCTTGTGAAGTCTGCTGAATTATTTGAAATTCCTCCTGTGGTGAGTTCCAAGTACCAATCTGACTGACTTGCCAAGCCTTGGGTATTACTTTAAAAAAACAAAAAAAGAAAAAGACGTGTTGTAGTAGCTTTGAGGCTGAGCTGAATCCAGTAAGGAGGATACCGGTGAAATTTGCATTGCATTTAATAATGATTCTTTTTCCCAGGAGTATTATAAAGTGATCTGTTATGTGCATCTGCTTGTTCTATTTTTGTTTCTTAGCCTGAGATTCCTAACACAGGAGGCAATAACCCTGCATCTTATTAGATCATATCATGTCACATTGAGTGTTGACCTTGGCTGACATAACGTGACATGCTACAGTTGAAATAGTGTAATGTGAGCCAATGTATCATGTGCTTAATGTTAATCTGAAATTATTATCTGTGAACATAGCAATAGGTTTGGATAGCGTGTTGTATGGAACTGTCCTTCGTTTCTCAGGCAGCCTGAGCTGCATGTGTTTGAACTATCAACCTAAAACAACAGAGAGAAAGAAGAAGGGCAAAAGCTAGACAAGTCTTTCTATGAGAGTTAGTAATAAAGTTACTAACCAGTTTACTATGAGTCTGCAGCTAAGTGACTAAAAGACATCGTATCTTTCTTGACACCACAATAACCACAGCAGAAGTGACACTGTGCAAAGGGAGCACTGGCTGTCAATTGTTTGCACTCTGGAGATTTTGGTATAGAAAGCTGTTCATACGCATTGCTGAGTAGATTTGTTGCAGGTATTGCTGAATATATGTATTGATAGCACTCTAGTTCAAACAGTTAATGTAAATGTTGGGCCTTATGAAGTTAATCAATTTTATAACACTTCCTTTGTTCATATTCTTGCTTGATCTTTTGACCCACTACAAAGTTGTGCCCAATACTACGTGGGTTGATCTCTGTTGTTTTCCTAGGAAGACTCAGAGAAAACTCTGTGTGTCTTCTTTGAAGGTATTTTGTAAATTATGTGTCAGATTAAAGCATGCCTTCAAAATAATTGCTTGAATTTAAATATTCCAGCAATTAAATATTCAGTGCTAGAATTGTCTGTTGTTTCTTCAGTGGCTCAGAACCTGTTTCTGTTTCTCCCATCATGTGCTCCTTTAACAGAATCATGTTCTTTAATGTGATCACTGACTGGCTGACTTCTTTGTGCCACCTTCATTCCTATTCAGCTAGTAATAAGTGACAGGGGATATGTTACTCGTCTTTTTGTTAAGCAAATATTTTCATCTTTGCTGCTTAAGAATTAGTCGTATAAAGCCATAATTGTGCATCTTCTTTGGTGAAAGTACTAGGCAACCCAAACTGGAAGCATTTTGAAAATGAGCTACCAGTGTGCCTAGTGGCCTAATTTGATGAATGTTGGCATGTAGGTTTGCTGCAGATGATAATCAAACGTCAATTTTATTTCAAATAAGGGAAAAAATGACAAAAAAAAAAAGGAAGCTGTATCTTCCTCCTTTGGATGAAATGCCTTTCCTTACTCTGAACTGCCTTTTGATCATAGATCAGTGCTGCATTCTTGGCTATGCTGAGCTTGATTGTGCCTAAATTGAAGATAACTAAACATTTCCGTTCTCTCCAGGAGCACAGGTGTAGACTATAGCTAGTGCAGTAGCAGTGTTTGTGGGTGATACTTTCTTCTATGGAATCTGCAAATCCTCCATACTTTCCTAATTAAAATAATTTAATGAAAGCCACTTTGTCTCTTACATACTTTTGATTTTCTCAATTCCTGTTAATCTTTAAAAATGGGCCAGTGATAGAAATATTTTCAAAAGTTTATAGCAGAAATACTAGTACTGCCATTTCCTAGGAAGATGAAGTAAGGGATGATAATTTGTCCCTGTCACTGCCAATATCCTAAAAAGTAATTAAAATGAAAATAATATGTATTTTCTCTGACTCTGGTCTAGACTCAGGTGTGTTGCAGACTTTCCTCCAGCCAGGTTTAACTAGCAAGCAGTGGAGGTAGGTAATGATCTGATCTGGGTCCTTTGCTGTAGATTATTGTGGGGAACTTGATTAAAAAAAGAAGAGATGAAAGAGCAGAGCAACATATTTGCGAAGAAAGTAAACACTTATTTCATGCGGATTTCCTGCCTTCTGTTTAAAACAATATCAGGAGCAGGGGAAAATTATTTTGCCAGAGTTATGGAGACTTTGAGATTGTAATCTGCTAGGCTGAACTGGGTCATCAAAGGAGAGAACTCTGAAAGCTTAATGCAAAACCTTAAGGGTATTTAATGTAACTCAAAATTGGGAAACTATGAAGAAACCAGATAATTTTGAACACCAATTTCCAGAGAGGAGCATCATCCCAGACCTGGATGCAGCCAGCGATAAAAAGACATTTTCTTCAAATATCAAGCTGAAGCAACACATCAACAACCTTGCAAGGAGAGATCTATTGCAAATGAATTTTGAACTCTTTAGTATGTAAATCAGCAGTTACAGTAATTACATATATATAGACAAAAGGGCCCTGGCCCTTTCTAGGCAGTGTTGCTCAGCAAAAAGGATATAAGTTGAATAAAATACTGGAGGAAAGTCTGAGAAATGGCATACAGCAGATTGTTGGCACCTGGAGTTGCCAAGGAAAGATAGAGTGAGTGTGAGGAAGAAATTGCATTTCTGTGTACAGTAACCTCTGACCAGACAGATAAATCATGACTAGTCAGAAGTTATTCCAGGGCTGGAAACTCTAGGGCAGCATACAATCAGAGCCACTTGAGCTGCTGTGAGAGGTTTTCTATTTGGGGAGAAAAAGTACAAGAAGACAAAAAGAAGTTTTGTGAGAGAAATATGATGTTTGAGTTAAGGGAGCTTAAATGAAAACTCAAAGGGTGCAGGGAATGGAACTTACGGCATTTCCATCATTACTTTATTCCCCCCTCTTTGAAGTTAGTAATGCCATGAACATACTGTAGAGCAGTAAGTATTGCAAGAGTTCAAGAAACAGTTCCTTTACAAGGGGAGTGTTAAAGGTCTGAGGAAATTAATGTCTCTACAATTGTGCATTCTTTGTGGAACAGAATGATTTGCATGATTGATTTAGAAATTACTATATATAGTGTCAGTAGAGCAAATAATTCACTAGAATCTTTGTCCCGGAGCAAAGTCTAATAGTATATGTCCCCCCGACCCTTGCCATGTACCAGTGAAGTCAGCACAACTTTGCAGACATCTGTCATGGGACTGGGTCTAGAACAGGAATAAAACCAAATGCCTCTGCAAGAATGTTCCTGAAATAACATGAGTCTGCATTTGGAAGAGGCTGTGGAGAATGTGGAGTTTCATTGCACTTCTAAAGAGGGTCGGACATGTTCCTTCTCCTTTCCCCCAAACAAAAAAAATATCAAAAGACTTATTAAAAACCCTTTTCCTGAATAATTTACTCTGATGATATTCTCATACTTCCTTTCATTCCTTTGCTTTTTAAAATTTCTAATATTCATCGGTAGCAATTCAGCTGCTCAGAGATAAGTGCCTCCACAACCTGTAGCTTGCTGAGGCATCTCATATGCAGGGATCCAGGCTTGACCCCACCAGGGCATTGATGTTGTGTTTCCCCACACTGCAAAGGTATCAAATGCTGGTGATTCCTTTCTCTCTTAACTCTCTCGCACACTAACATTATAAAAAGTACTTTCTAGTCAAAAGATGCTAACCTCACCCTTCCCACCTCAGCTAGCTTTTTTGCTCTGGTAGGAGATGGTAGTGTGCCGAGGAGTGGCTGTGACAAGCTGTGCTTCAGAAGTGGGTGGTGTCCTGTCTTACAGAGAAGAGGTCTTTTCTGTTGATTTTGTGTTTGTGTGCGTATTGTGCAAGTGATAAATGCTGTCCATCTGCAGAGCATCTTCTCTGCTTAAGGATCCCAAAGCTCTTCACAAAACAGTTCACATGTAGGACTGCTGAAATTCAGCTAAGCTGTTCTTGAGAAGCTCTGCAATCATTCTCCTAAAGCCCACATAAAAACAAGTTCTCAGTTTTTCAAGTCTTACTTGAAGATGAAAGCAGAATTAAAAATCCACAGGCATTGCATTCCCTTTGCAAAGGAGGGAAAAAGCAGATGGAGTTCCTTTTTGTGTGCACTTAAAAGCAATGAAAACTTGTCGATATTTTTCATTTGAATTTTCATGAAGAGCTAAGAAACTCTGCTGATACTGGAGGGGGTAGGAAAATGTTGTGACTTTTACTGGCAGAGAAATATTTGAACGGTTATTGACAAAGAGCACAGTGCATGGAATGTGCTTGGGGTAAGCAGAGTGAAGATGTTTGACATATTGGCAATACAGTGCAGGGTCAGGGGGTGACAGATTAATGTTGTATTTCACAGTCCAAGCTAACACTCACTGCATGCCTTCGTATGCTCTTTGTTATTGCACACATTTGGAAGGACAAACTGACTCTGAGTTAGCTAAACCTATGCACTGGTTCTAGCATGAAGATGGCCTATTTTGTTTTAATAATTAAGCACAAGTGTAAAGTAAATCTAAATAAGCTATTCTTAGACTAAATTGAGACCATCATGTAGGAGTTTGCATGATTTTAATTAAAATCAATTAAATTTCTTAACTGAATTCAGGACAACAGTGAGTGCAGGAAGGAGAGAGTCATTCTCAACTCAGTGATTCACAGCAGCCTGTGGCCATGACCAGTGTGGCCCAACATGGCCAGGCCTAGTGGCTCTGGGTATGCTCAAAAAATCTCAAGGCAGAAGGCAGAGATTACAAGAAGGAAAAAACTAACCCACAAACCCCTTCAAACCCCACCTTTTGGCTTGATGCTCTCCTTGGCTTGCTGCTTCTGGCCTGCTCCCTGGAACAAGTAACAAAAACGACTCTGCTTCCAGCAGCAGAGGCCAGCAAGCCAGCCGGGTTCTTTTCAACTCTACAGATAGTTTTAAAGAATGAGAGGTAAAGGAATGAAATGCAAAACAGATGATAGACAGAGGCTGGCGAGAACAGGAGGAATGCAGTGCAGGCAGCCCGTTTGTCTCGGGGTGGCTGACATGCATGCCCATGGAAGTGGCCAAGTCTGTCGGCAACAGTGTCTTAAAATAATGGAACAGTAATGCCTCCCTTCTGGAAGGTGCTGAGCACTTTGGTTTCATAGCGTCACTGCGCTGTGTAGGACCCAGCCTCCAATAATAGACGTTTCACATAGCTGTGCATCCAAGGACAGGTGTAGTCCATGGCAGAAGTTTGCATGGGAAGAACCTATAGAACGCAGAATCACTTGCCAGTCCCTGCAGTGCCTGGTGAGATGGGCACACGCATGAGAAACAGCCCTGGGGGTTCGTGAAAGCAGAACAGAGTCAGAAAGCTCATGTTGCTGAGTTCTGATTTCCAACTTGCTCTAGTACCTGGTTGAAGGATAGTTCTAAAAGGATTTAATCTCTGTTGAAACGTGCAGACTTTTGCATGTTTTGTATGTTTTGTGTTCAGAGCTGTTGTTTTCAACACAAAGAGCCCTTCTGCAGTGTGGTTCCTTGTGTTGTACTTATTTTATAGATAAGAAGCTGACAATAGCAGATCAATGATGAGAAATTTTCTCCTGCTTGTTGCAGATTATATTCCTTAGCAAGCCCATGAAACGGCAGCAAAGGGAGAGCCCACAGTGACAATGGCTGTGGGATTCAGATTTTGGCACATTCACTGGTACATTGGAAGTGATGTGATGCCTCTGACAGAAATAACGTGCGTGGGTGCAGATCCCCTTCTTTTTGAGGGGAAGTTTACCCAAGCTCCATTCGAAATACAAAGCAAAATGAACAATATTTCACTACAGCCATCTGAGAGAGTGACATGGATGCCTGCTGAGTTAGGAAGGCTTTGCCTTGGAAAGGCACCACCTGGTTTATGAGTAAGACTAACTGAAGCATATTGCAGTTACTATATAGCTGTAAGTGTGCTAAGAGGCTTGTACCACCTTAATAACACTGCATGTCTATGTGGTGCTCCCACTCTTTATGAGGAGAATGAGCTGTGATGACGGTTTGATGCCACTTTTCTATCAATATAGCTCTGTGTTGGGAGAAGTTGTTATGCTGCTGCTCCAGATTGCACACCTAACTGCAATAGCTATGTTGGTAGAGAAGCTGTCTGCAGACCAAGCAAACACCCAGCATGAAAAGTGGGTCTGCACTTGCAGCAGTGATGAACACTAGTTGCCAGGGTGGGCTGCTGTTCAGGGGGCTCCGTCCCTCTGCAATCAAATGCTGTCATTCCAACTCCAGCTTCTGCTGAAATCACAGAGAGTTTGCCACTAACACCAGTAAACGTCACCCTTGCATTGCTCGGATAGCCTCACCTACACATCTCTCTCCATCCCCACTCTCCAAAGCTCTTTGGGGAAGTTTGAATGGTGGTCAGAGATTGACTTCCCTTCTTGTGCTTGCTCCACTCCATGGTATCTGAGCATGTCAGGTATGCATATTATACCTTGTCTGAACAGAAACAAAAAATTGTTAAACAGTGTAGTTTTTATTAGAAGAAAAACAATGGATTTAGGCAAGAGCATTTCCTGTTTACTTTCAAGCTTTTGAGAAGCTATTGACAGACTATGCAGTTTAAAAAAAGAAATGAGCTTCTTCCCAGGACCTTTTATAAAGAGGCCTTGTCCAGCTCAGAATTTAGGAAATGTAGCCTATTTTCTGAGTCTTGCAGTTGAGGTCAGCCTGTCTATGATTGCGAGTATCTCCAGACTTTGGCACTGTGCTGATTTAAGCCCTAGGGCACACACTTAAATTGTCACATATAGCGTGTCTCATACTGACATCTTCTTCTGTAGAAGTGAAGGATAATACAGCACTTGTGCTGCAGAGTAAGACAGTGCTCTCTCCTCAGGCATGAAAATTGTCTGCAAATTTCAGACATGTTTTCCTTGATTGTGGCGGCTAATCAAGGCAAAAACCAAAGTTCATTTTACTAGAGGATGAACAATGCTTGGCAGTGTAGGGAATGTTAATGCAGTTAATTATTCCTAATGCTGTGTCTGTCCTCTGAAGAGTTCAATATCTCTAGACGAGGCTTTAATGATCCACAGCCACCCTGTGGTTTCACCCAGGGAATATTGCCTCTTCGGGCCAGTTGTATAATAAGCTGTCCCTCAGTCTGCACTCTCCCCCTGCTTTGTGGCATGTCACATCTGTTATGGTGAAGTTGGGTGGGTGGTTTTAAAGAAGCTTTGTTTTGCTGTGGAACTGATGGTTATGTTGTGCTTTCTATTGTCTCTGTTTTCTTCACACTTTCTCTGGACATAAGCTTTTGACAGTGTTGAGCAGTGAACATAAAAATTGGAAAAAAACCCCCTAAAACCCCAAACATTTGCCTACATGTACATGGAGGAATCGATAAAAGTGCTCGGTATCAGTGGACTCCTGAGAACATGCAATAGGAAAGCAAGCCTTAACGCTGAAAGAAATGAATTAGCTTTGATAACATCTCTTTGCTGATACACTTTTCATCGTAACTTAATAACAGTGGTATCTTTCTCTAAGTTGTGGCTTTTGTTAGATCAACTTGAGTGTTTGGTGTCTGGGAAATCTTAATTTCAAAATTCTGTATCTCTACATATAAACAGCTTCTCTGATACTTGAAAAATAAATTTATGAAGATATTTTTCAAAGGGGGTCAGAGAAATCAGCTACATTATTTTTCTGTATTTAAAAGTTATGTTTTGGGTTGTTGGGTTTTTTTTTGTTTTGTTTTCTTTTTAAGTATGTCAGTTTTGAGACAGGTCCTGTAAATTGAGAAGGTTTCTGTGTTTTACCCTGAATACACTGTCTTTGCTATGAGGAGATTATTGACAGACTATATTTCTCTGTCTGATTTACAGACCCATATCCTGTAATAGTTCTTTGTGTCATAATTTCACAGTTGTGTTTTTGGATTTTGTTTTGTTTTGAAAATGTCAGTCACTGGCATTACGTTAATTTTGAAGTTGTTCCCCTGAGGAATGTGTGGTTTGTTGATAGCTGAGTGCAGTGCTCCTTTGATCAGGAGGTCCAAGCAAGGCACTGCAATGTGGGCATCTAAAGCAATGATGCTGGAAATAAGCCGCTTTGCAGCAGAGCAGATAGGTGGAGCTTGGGCGGCTGGTTCTACCTCTGCTCAATAAACTGCCTTCTCTGCTCAACTCCCAGTCTGCTTTAACTCTCCTGAACTGAACTGGGTACTCATTCCTGAGCTCCTGCTGATGGATACTGGGAATCCCAGTGTAGTGATGACTTGAGAAGTGAACCCTCTGGGCTGGATCCAGCCTCCATTAGAACACCATGACTTTGCTAGAATTGCATCCCACTAGATTTTAAAGAATTGTTGGAAATGTTCTGTTAAAAGATACTACTTTTTAAAAGTAAAAATATTTAAAAGGAACTTGGACATCCTAGAGAATGTGTTTTCGAAAGTTCTCATACAAAACTTTAAAGTAAAACCGTGTTTTCTTCAACAAGAAGCCATAGTTAAAAACTGGCTTTAAGGAATAGAGAATGATTAATGAAGCTCCTCTTATTTAGTGCACTAAGCCTTGTTGAGAATTAAATGTCTGCTATGGAAAATGTCCACCATTTGGAGTGAATTATTTATAAAGAAATTAGGCAACATACAGGGCTTGTGATTTCTGTTCAGAGAAGAAGATAAAAAGCTTCTAGATTTAAAATTTATTATTATTTTATTCTTAAGTCCATTTTTCGTACTGAATTCTTTACATATGTACTGTTAATTAGGCAGTAATGATTTTCTTTCATTTGCCCTGCAAATTACACCAATAATTATGCTTTTATTCACAGAATATATTTGTTAACTGACCTTGGCTTTGGTATAGAATACAAAATGAGAAGGAATCGTTTAAGTTCCAGTTGATGCTTTGAGATTCTTAGGGAGTTCTTTTCTTAAGTTTTGAATTTTAATTTTGGAGACACCAACAAAGATATACAACAGAAAGGTTTTAACTAAGTATATTACTTTGACAGAAGTCACTGGGTTCTACAATTAATTCTCACCAGTAGATCAATGCACTTCATAAGCTGCAAGTCATTCTGACAAGATGAAACAAATACAATCGTTAGTGAAATCCTGATAATTTGGAACAACAGGCTGTGAAAATAGGTCAGTTTACATCTTCTTTGAAATATTTTTCCCTCTGTAGTATTTCGTACTTTACTAATCTCAATAATGCACTTGACATCTTTGGTGACTGATCATATGCTAATTTAAACTCACAGTGTATGCATAAAATCAGAACAACATGGGGAGATGCTTCTGCGTGATGAAGAAAAAATTTTAACAAGTGAATTTGACAAATATTTTTATGTTAAAATATATGTTTTTTTCTAGCTTGAAGAATGTAAAGGGAATCTGATTTGGGGGTTTTGGAGATAGGTTTTTTAATGACTTAGAGATTTTTTTATCCTGTCTCAGTGAAATACTGTATTTGACTTTTTAGAGCAGGTTACCTGAAAGATTGAGGTCTTCATTTAGAACTGCTCATCCAAACCACTACAGGTAGTTGCTGGGAGTGCTTCTCTCAGGAGTGTCTATGGTAATTTATTGGCCCCAGTTCTGCTTCTACTAATGTCAGGGTTAAAACTATTGTTGACTTCAGTAAGAAAAGTATGAATCTCATTATCTCCATATATTCCTATTTAGATTTTATGATATTTCTTGGAGCACATAAGCAACTTCAGGAGTTTCCTACTCAGTTCTGTAGAACCCTTCCATTAGCAGACTGTATAAAACTGCCATGCCTTTCTTCATGTACTGCTTATCATCCTTCATCCTTATCATTTCTTCAACATAGATGGCTCACAGACTGAAGAAAATGTTTATAAAAGCTTATTGTGCAGGAAGGTTGCTGACAATTGCTAGTATGCTGTAAACAAATTTGGAAAGTAAAAACTCCTTTTTAAAAAAAAATTTACTTTAAAAACCCGGTTTGATTCAAGATGAGATAGCTGTTTTCCTGACTCACTGATACATTCTATCTGAATGCCTCTCTCTTCTTTTTTAAGGTGTGAATTTGTTAGTCTGGCTGCTTGTGAATAATAATTATGAGAGAGAGTGTTTGGGGTATCGTGTCTCCTTACTTAACGAGACAAATAATATATAAATTTGGAGAGTATGAGACTTCAGTTCCTTTCTTATGTTTGCCTCTGTTTTGCACTAATTATGCAATTATTAATTACCATTTTGGGGGAATAGAGAAAAGTTTACTTTGAAATTAGTACTGTCAGAAGAAGAGGAAGAGGAAGAAGAGGAGGAGAACGAAGAAGAGAAGAAAGAAGAAAAAGAGGAAGAAGAGGAAGAAAAGGAAGAAGAGACTTATTGACACTTTTTTGGGGGTTCATAAGTCTGAAATATTAAACCTGTAGGACTTCAACTAGCTTATTAAGTTAGCTTTTCAGAGGTGCTGAGCACTGACATCTCTCTGTGCCCCACATATGAATCTGCAGAACACTTGGCTGCTTTTGTTAAAAAAACCCCTGCAAACCATACATATGGAGTAAAGTCAAATGAAAATCCATGGACTTGTTATTTTATCTCTCATCTTCTTTTTCCATTGTTTTTCTCAATGACTGTTTTTCCATGTGGCATAAAATGGCACGTAAGAGACACAATAAGCAAAAATCTAGGGCAATGTAAGAATATTTATTGTACTTTGTAACACAACAGGAAGAGTTGGTGGTTTCTCAGAGACACTGTTTCTGGTAGGCTTACGGTCCAGGGAGACCAGAAACAATCCAGCTCAGTAGATTATGGCCTTTTCAGAATAAATTCACTCTGTATAGACTGAATGGTGCAATAACAGCAGTCATGAATACCCTTGGGATTGTCCTTACAAGGTACTATTAGTATATTATCTTATTTGGAAAGAGTAGTAAATAACATACTAAGTTGTAATTTTCTGGTGTTATGATAATAGAGCTGCAACCCGATCATGTCCCCTTTTGTAGATTTGCTGGCTTTCATGGCTGAATTTTGGGTGAGTCTCCTGGGTCTCTGGCTAGGTGCAAACCCTCTTGCTTGTCACCTGCATGGAAGTCTGATTCTCTAACCAATTACAAGTTCAAAATAGCAATCATCTCTGACTGTGTGTCTGCTTGGGATACTGACAGGCAAATAATAATAGATTATAATTAAAATTCCAAGAAATGAAGAGGAAAAAACTTTCTTCCATAGCTGGAAGCTGGTTTTTTTTTTTCATTTTGTTTTGGGGTTGGTTTGTTTGTTTGCATGTTTGTTTTTGCACACTTTTGTTTTTTAAGAAAAAAAAAGACGACACTTTTCTAAGTAGATATTTTAAGCTAATTTAAAAAAAAAAAATGTTAGTGAAATGTTAATACTTGTTCCCACTACTCCTTGCACTTCAGGATTTTCCACTGTAGTGTGTTATCCCACGTATTCACTGAACGTTTGTATTTCAGCCAAAGTATGTGTGCGCCGAGTGGAGTGCAGAAGTGTTGTGACCCAGGTACTGTGCTATATTTTCAGATATAGCCCAAGCAACACAAGCTCATGCAAAAATGTAAGTCTTTGAAATGTGAATGGGTTTCTTTGGGTGTCATTGTCCTGTCCACAACTGAACTTCAGCTAGGCACAGATGTGTGGGGCAGGGGGGCTGCACTCTGGCAACTTATCGTGAGGGCTGCTTTTGGCAGGCTAGGAAAAATTACGATGTGAATAAAGGGAACTTGTTTAGTTGGGATGAAGACTCTATTAATGAGATCCATTATCCCTATTTCTGGAGAGTGTTAGATTTTTTAAAAATACATACAATGCTGTATTATTTTTTATTACAGCAGCATTCACTGGTCAGTTTTATCTTTGTGTGTGAATTTCTAATTATATGTGTTAGATGAGTGATCTTTACTCTAAATAGTAATGTGGTTTTCTTTCACTTAATCTGCCTGTACTGGATTCTTTTTCATTGTTCTCTTTCTTCACCATAGTATCTTGCTTATTTTATCTTTCAACAGACATTTCTTTAAATCCTCTTGCATGGTCCTCCCCTCCCCCTTGTAACTTTTTGAAAAGGGCTTTATCTGTGCAGGCAGTTTCATTTGTCTTTTGATCTATTTTTTGGTGGATGTGTGTTCACTTCTGGTAGTAAGCCCAGTACTGAAATCTTTATTCAAGTGTGGGGGCTTGGCTCTGACTTTGTGGTAAGCCTCTTACCTACAATTTCCTAGAGCTAGTGGGGAACTTGGAGATCAGAGATGTTGCTTACTTAATTGTGAGGCTTTCAAAGGTTTTGCAGGGTAGATATTAATAATTTAAAAATTTTCAGTGATTCCTCTTGAGAGCTGAGCAATGGAAGCCCTGGTAACTGCCAGCCACTTTTGGAAACCTGGAATTTTCACCCATTGTGCTTGCATTGCTCCAGCACATGCCTCATGGCATTGGATCTCTCTCTGGCTGTACAGCAGTGTGGTTAGTCTGCAGGTGAGAACAAAGGGCACTTGATGCCTTCTGATGGTCCCATTGAGCTCTTCTTTCCATGTCCTTATTGAGGTCTTCTCAAGAGCAGAGAATGTGAATAAAGGTGGCAGAGGCTGGCCCAGAAAAGTGAATTGAAAGGTTTGTAAACCCAAGTGGTACTGACATCAGGTTTGGGAGAGGGAGTAGAAATTCTGAAAGCAAACAGAAGAATCTCTTCCCTACCTGGAGATGATAAATAGGGAAAACCAGCAGTCATTCAAACCTAAGCCCCTCCCTGCATCTCTAAACCAAAATAAAACTGATTTGCAGAGATGACCAGTGACTGGTAATTCAGGTATTTTTTTTTCTGAATATTTTTCTTTAGGTTCTGAGATGAAAAATCCAAGTCAGATCCAGTTCTTCTACAGAAATGTGAGTGACTTAAACCCAGCATTTGTATGTTAAACAACTCATTTAATATAGTATTAGAATTTGGAGAGTCACAATGAGGCTTTGAGGTTAACATCCCATTAAGATGAATGGGAGATGTTCATACCTCAGGCTGTAGACTCAACAAGACAGCAGAGCATTGATTTACATAGTGAAGGCTATATCTTGGCAAACCAGAGGGGCTGCAAGCGTCGTTTTTCAAAAGGGAAGCTTCTATTCCAGTGAATGCATTACAGTCTGCAAAAGGCCCCAGATCAGGAGACCCTCTGGAGCTGGATAGCCGCTGGCTGTAACTTTAAACAGAAAGATATCAAATGGGCTTTTCAGTATGAAAGCTGAGATCTCAGCCAGGTGCTCCTCACTCCTGTCTTGAAATTCCCTTTGCTTCCTCTGGCCCCTTTCTCCCAGAACTGATTTTCTGATAGGAAATGTAGGCCAGACTTGGTGACCCTTACTGACCTTAATGTTACTGACATTTTTGTTGCCTTTTTTAACCAGTATGTCTCTCTATTTGTGCTTAATCTTTAGATTCCCCCTTTCTTCCGTATGTTTTTTATTTTCTTATATGTTGATGTATTATCATACTAATTCCTTTCCAACCTTAGCTCCACATTTTTCCCCACAGGATCTCTTCCACTTGTCTGTTTTCTTGCTTGTTGTCCTTGCTGTCTGGCACGCTTCATTTTTTTTTCTTACTCTCTGTCCTCCTGAGGAGCTCCTCTTTGGACAGCCATATGTACGGATGTGGATTTTCTTTAGGTATCTGTCTCCCACATAAGCTTTCCACGGCAGCAGAGTAAGGCCTTCCTGGAAATCCCAGGATGCTTCTGCCCTGGGCACACAGAGGGGTGAGGCGGCCTGGATTTTGCAGCAATGTCAAACCACAGCCATTGTTCCTGTGCGTTTTGCAGCCCAAACCCTTCATATTCTTTTTAGCGCACGTCGGCTTGATTTGGCCACCAGTCTGGAGTGCAAATGAATGTGTTGCATTTTAGTTCCAGTTGGTTACATCGCAAAAACGAAGCATTGCGGTTTGGCCTGGCTGGAGAGTCAACGATGACTGGGGGGGGAATAGCAGGGGCACTAACACTGGGGTGTATTTGGCAGAGATGGGGCTTCCCCAGCAGCAGCTGCCAACACTATGCTGCAGATATTGCTTATGTCTTTTGTCACTGAAGTCACTTGACTCTTCTGAGTAATTATTAGATTTATCAGCTGGTAGCAAGAGAGCCTAAACAGATTTTTTTTTTCGGAAGGATTTCTAACAGCTTTTGAATTTTGCTGTGCAGTAATGTGTTCATTTTTTACCAGTCCAGCTTGTGTAATTAATTAATCAGTCACAGATGAGACATAGAACTTGAAGCTTTTGTTTGTCTGACAGATATTGCTACATACCTTGATTTCTTAATTTTTACTTTGTTGTACCTCAGTCGAGCTGGAACAAGGGTCACTCACTTTATTAATGACTCCCTGTTGCATTGCTTTCAACAGCTCAGCCATCTCTGCACGTCACAGAGCCATGCACTTGAAACTCAATATAGCTACTGTCTAATAAGCTTCATTTTCTGTACCACTAGCTTGTGTTCTATAGTGTTAGTTTCCCAAGCATGATACTAAGCAATTTTAGGAAATGCTGGTACAACTGTAGCAATTTTCCTCAATTTGTTCCTGACAAAGAACTCACTTCAAAATTGAGCTGGCTTCCTTTTTGTTCGAAACACTGGTAGACACAATTAGCCTCATTAACCCTGGTTTCTGTTTCATAACAGAAAATTAGCCTACAATCACTGGTTTGCTGGAAAGCACCGTCGTAATTAGTCCTCAGCAGTCTGATATGAAAATCCATTGCGTTTTTGATTTCTCTGACATGAGAGTGTATACAGAAAACATGCCTGATTTATCACTTATCTTGGGGATTGAGATAATGTCAAGGACCAAGTCCTTGGCCAGCTTTCAGTGCTGTTGAACAGAGTGGACAAACATCTGTCAAGAGTGCATTGTCCCTGCCATGCGGGAGAGCAGTAGGTGATTTCTGACAGTCCTCTCTGCTGCTGCAATTCTGCAGGGTTCTGACCTGTCAAACAAGGACCATTTAGATCCTGGCCCCACTGACTGAATGCTTTTCCTTACTAGTCCTCCCAAAATGCCACATTACTCCAGAGAAGAGCTCTGCCTTATTCTAGCTTTAAGATGGCCATGGCACCGAAGTGACTTTTTACCAACTTGTAAATGGACATACTGTAGTGGGTCTGTCTGAGCTGATTTTCCCCATACAGCCTCATGCTGCAGTACTGGGAGCCAGAGGGTGTTGATAACGCACCCATGTTACGACTAGCACAGCACCAAAGGTACGGGGGGAGGCAAGATCTGGGAGGGGATACAACCCGGACAGCCGACCCGAGCTGACCAATAGGATATTCCAGACCATATGACGTCAGCTCAACTATAAAGGGAGGAGGACGGGGGGATTCGGGGGAAGACGTTTGTCCTCCGAGCAACCGCTCCGCGTTCTGGAGCCGCTTCCCGGGACAGCCCCGACCCCGCCTGCGGGTGGGCAGTAGAGAGTAACGGCTTTGCTGCTTTTGCTCCGTGCACGGCCTTGCTTTCTCTGCTGGTTATTAAACTGCTTCTTATCATAACCCACGGGTTCTCCTTTTCCATCTTACTCTCTCCCTGCTTGCCTTGCTGAGGGAGGTTTTGGTGGGGGGGAGTGATAGAGGGACTAGGGGTGGGCACCGGGCACCCAGCCAAGGTAAACCCACCACACGTACTCAAAGGTGAATCAGGCTGATTGTTCTTAAATCTCTGTAGATAATCTGAAATTGGTTGATCAGCAGAGATTTAACATCACCTTTAGGACCTGCATCACTCCAGTGAATATGTCAAGGACTGTGATTCTGTTCTCTTGAAACAAGTAAGTTTTTCAAGACTGCTACTCCAATCAGAGAGGAAAGCTGTAGTTTCTGTGGTTTGCTAAGCCATTAGCTGGTATACACGTGGTATATCATGCTCTCAGAGGTTCATAGAACTAGTGCTGCTGCAGGGCATACCAGATCAAACTACTCTGAACTGGTCTCCAGATTATATGAGGCTCTTACCCAGGCACTGCAAAACAGAGAGAGGAGGACTGTGTATACCTGTGTGTGTACCAAAGAACTCCTCTGGGAATTTGGGTATATCCCTTAGGCCAAATTACATTCCCTTGTGAAATGACTGAGATTTAAGTAAATGCAGAAACCTTTGTTTGCATTAGGAATGAGAAGACATCCTTAATAACTTTGAATTCAGCATAAAACCTCTAAGGGTAACTCCTAATCTAGCTCTGGCCTTTCCAGACTTCTTGTCATCCAGGAAAGAGAAATGGTGATTGCTTACCTCTGGATGTGTCATGAGTGTCTTCAGTGAAGGGCGTTGTATAAATGCTTAGTAGTATTTTAGTGAAAGACAGGAGAAATTATTTGTATAATTACAGCATCTTAATTGTTGCATGTGGGGCGGAGGGCGTGTTTAGAAATGCTTCTAGGACTGCTTGCACAACAGAGAACTGAAGACTGAATCGTGCCATTTGTGCAGGAAAGAGATTACCCCACAAGCCTCTAGCACCTAGTGAACTCTCTGCCTAAGGGACAATTTTCTCCTGTATTAAATGTTCCTCTTATTTCTCCAATGTTCTCTCTAAATGTGTATGGCACCCTGAGGATATCTCCATTTGACTCATCTCAATTGCTTCTGTGTCCATTCGGGTGCTAGGGTAGAGGGCTGTGAAGAGAAGCTAAGCTATTCTATCTTGATATCTGAACTGCAAATGAGGAATTGTCTAATTCAAGTTCATGTCACTACATATGTTTGTTATTAAGTTCTTAAATAACCAAACAGTAACTAAATAAATGGTAATTTAATTTATTAGGTGCCCAGAGCATTTATAGTCAAAATGCTAGGGAAATTAATATGAACTTGCTTATTCCACAAAGAAACAGAAAAGCATTGACAAAAAGAAAAGTCTTCAAATACCATCTTCATTCATGCATGAGGCACCCTGTGTGCAAAATGATAGTGTTAGGAATGTCAGCCAATCAAGCAGTCTAATTGGCCAAACTACTTAAGTGCCTTGTCATATAAAAATGGTTTTTAACATTTTCTTCGCCACGGTGTAGCTCTTCCAAAGTGTGCCTGAAGTTTACTCTACTTCCAGCCTATTAAAGAGTTTTCTGAGGCCTCTACTTGAAGATCTGCATGATGTGTTGAGCTGTGACCTAATACTCCAACTAGCCGAGAGCCCCAGGGCACATACCTGCCTTAGAAACCTGATCATGTGGGAGCTCTGGAAGTAGACCATGGATGGGACACGACAATGGCTTCTATTTCTCCTACTCCAGTGTGGCATGAAGGAAGGTTGGGTTCATCTGGGTTTCAAAGTACCTTCAGTCTTACTTCTTCCTGCAAGAATAGATTTGGAGCCTTGACACTTGCCTCTGCACCAGCACAGATAAATTGCCAGTCATGTGAAACAGCCTCATCACATGAGCAGTAGGTGAAATGTTCAAATATCAGAGGTCAGCTGAATGTGCCCCATTGGTGGTGGTGGCCAGCGGACAGTGCTTCAGTCCCTGCTAGGGAAGATGCCTCAGCGAACGTGTGCTCTGAGCAGCGTTCAGGCAGATGCCTGCTCCTGGTGAAGGGAGCGCATCTTCCACGGGTACACGGCAGGGGAATTCCCACCACACAGTGTTAGCAGTTTGCAAGGGTGAAGACTGCAGAGTGGAGATGATAATTAGAGCCTCATGAGTAGTGATTTCAATGTTGTACTCCGGCTTGTTCACTGATTTTTTTGTGATCAATAAGGATAAATCACCCAGACCACATGAACCAGTTTACTCTTCTGTAAAATGATTATACTGGTAGTTTTCTGATTGCCACACTGTGCTGTGTGTGACTGAGGGTGCCCTGAGATGCTTGCATGAACGTTGCTATATTAAGGCAAAACATTATCATCAAGCATCTGTTGCAGAATAGAGTTGAACTCTGCTGGGGAACAGTTTACTGTGCATGCACACACAGACTATCTCTTAGCTTGTATTTGTCAACATGTGTTTGTCTAGCCTCCATTCTCTTGTCTACTTTCTTTGGTTATTTCACACCACATTCACCCTAACCTGAGAAAGAAATTAGGTTAGATTATTTCAAACATCTGCAAATGTAGTAGAATGCACAAGGGGCATTTTTTGCATTAATGTTCTGTGTATTTTGTTCGGGTAATTAAGCATGAAAGGTCACCTTGTGTTCTAACAGGAAGCATGGAGAGGTGGCAGAGAGAGAAATCAAGTCTAAGGAAAAACATTTTAAGGAGAAAGCATCGGCATCTGGCAATATTTATTATTTCTTTAGTGTTCTCTGAGCTGCTGCAATACATTGATTCCAACCCTATGCCCATACATTTTGTTTTCAAAAGCTAATATAAAATATGAGATTGAATACAAGGTAAGGGCTAGGCAGCTCAAAGAGTGCACGTTCTTGACAGCCATTTGGCAATGTTTGTCCTCTGGGACAAGCATCCAGATGAGGTTTGTTCAAAGCACATCAACACACTTTGTAACTCTCTCAAGGAGAGGACACATGAGGAGGTCCTTCTCTTGTCCTGTACTTATGTGCCTTGTGAATATCCTGTCCTTGAATTAAAAAAAAAAAATAAAAAATTAAAAAAATTTAAAAATTCTTTTTCTAAAAAAGGAATGAGAACAGTGGGTGGAGTTTGATTATAAAGTTCTAACCACTTTTGCCTGAAGCTCAGAAATGCTGCTCCCTTTCTCACTTTGCTCCCTGCGGTCTTCTGCTTGCAGCTTAACTCTGCTCATTGTCTGGTGACTGCTTCCAGTGCAAGTCCTTCATGTACTTAGAGGTGAGCTTGGTCCACCTTGTAACATCCAGAAACCCCTTCCTGAATTATACACACTGAGAAGGGATTCAGCTGTTGGTTGTTCCCACAGCAGCTCTGGGATATGAAGCAGGGCCAGCTGTGAGCTGCTTGTGCACACACAAAACCTGTCTTTCCCTGTGAGATCCTTGCAGCATAAGAATGGTTTCTTGAGGATGATCTCTGCTCTCACAGCACCTAAGATTGGGAGGTTACATAGATTTCTGCCTCATGTAGGACAAATGAATACAATGGATGAAAGTAATAGGAACCCATTTTACTTCTGCTCCTGGTTCTCTCAGAATATATTTAAAATTCACTCTTAGGAGACCTCCCTGCCTCATCTCTGACTGGGGGGAACTGTCTGTGCTATGCAGAGTTTTAATTTATTTATTCTTTGTACGTGTGACACGGAGGTCTTTGAGTATTTTTCCCCTTTTCTGGAAAAAGTAATTCTCTCTTACCTCAGTCCTACATCCTTTCTTATGAACACTGAAAGATTTCATCTGAGTTTTCTGCGATTTTTTCTTCTGTTACTAAATAACCCTGGCACTCCCTTAGGTGCCCTGCTGACATTTTGCTTCCTATGTACTTGAAAAAATTCATATTTGTCTTTATTCCTTGAAAATCTTTTTCCACTCTTCCTTGCAGCCTTTAATAGCCAAGTTTGTTTTTTTTTTAGCTTAGTCCTGCCCTTCCTTGTCCACCTCTTCTCTCAAATACCAGTTTCATACCTTTTAGTTATAGTCATTGATTTCTCTTTTTGTGTCCTCTCTCTGAGTGATTTACCTCGCTGGATTGCCTTCATTCTTCTAAATCTGCTGAATCACAAAATATTTGAGTCTGGTTTTGGCTTTTCCAAGGCCAAGTAACAAACCTCACAGAAAGGAAGTAGTGAAGGCTTGGTGAAGGGAACATCTTCAGAATGATTGGCAGTGTTTCAGCAAGCAGTTGACCCTTGGTGGTGCTTGTCCTCAGTGAAACTGCTGTCACGTTTAAAGCTAAACTACAGCACTTGCTCTTAAGGACATATGGTGACCCTTGTTCCTACGGTCCGGCTGCTCTATGAATGAAATAGGGACAATGTAATTATCTGAATCACTCCTCCAGATTCTTTTGAGGCAAACCCACTATTTGCCTTTAGAGTTTTATTTCTCAAAAGCTGCTTCTCCTCTCTCTCTCCTGAGATGTTATGCTTTGAGTCTGAGAGCACCTATTGACTATGGTAAGATAGAGCTTCCAATTAGCCTCATTTCACCACTCTATTTCAGCCTAAGCCTCATCCCTGTGATTTCTGGGTCAGCTTCTACTTGGTATGCAGTATCTTGCCCGAAGTTCTGAGCACCCTGTTCCACTGTACTGCTGGATATTTCAGCATCTCTCCTGATCAAACCTCTATACATGTGTGGTGGGTTTACCTT
>VYZX01030160.1:13381-72683 GCA_013401335.1 Brachypteracias leptosomus
CCAAATAGGTACCAAGCTCTTTAACTTCTGAGGTCTCACCCTTAGGCTCTCAAATTACCCAACCACATCCCCTATCCTGAATGGTTCCATTCTAGCCACGCTGCTTTGCCAGCCTTTGGCAGGGTTTTTTTACCTCTTCTTTCTGTCCCAAGTATCACCAGACCCCTCTTCTGAGTCCTTTACAGGTTCTTTTCCATTCTATAGTTAAACAACACTCTTCAAGATTCAGAGCTCATAAAATCCTTTCCAAAAATCCAGACAGACTCCAAAGCACCACACTATGTAAATAAAAGGCAGTATTTCTACGCCTTCTCCAGAATTGCACATGCAACATTCAACAAACTGGACTGTAAAACTTCTAATACCTTTTTTTTTTCCCAAAAATTACTGTTCTATTACATCAACAAATGAAAACAGATGAGTTGAGAGCTTAGTATGTGTCAGATGATTCAAAATATATAAACATTCTCCATACTAAATAAGTTAACTATCTTGGAGTCAAATCCAATCCTCTGAACAGTGAAACATTATGTTTGTATTTCCACTCAGCTCAAGTTCCATGCTATATCATTATCCAACTTTTGTATCTGTCTATTTAAATCTTAAGCTTTCTAGTCTTTTCTTTACATGCAATATATGCATATAACAACAGGGACTCTGGTTTTTTAGAAGCTTCATAAGGCAGCAAAACTCAGATAACAAAATTTAATAGTAATACATTAACTATATCAAAACTGTACTAGCCAATACCTAATAACTTGCAAACAACTGGACATTCAGTTTTACTGAGGCTATTTCCAGCACAAATTCCATGGATTTCTTATACCTGTTAAGCCCTGTGGAGGCCACACATACATAATCTGATTGTATACAAGTACATTTCAGCAAAACAAAACAGTAAGCAGAAAGACAAAAAAAATCCATTTCTAATCTTCATTGCTTTATTTCAACTGTAAGCCTTAAAGGCCGATACTATTTTTATTCCATGTTTTGTGTAGTACCTCATGCAACAGGGCATCAAATTAAAGTGCACCTAAATGTGTTTCTATGATAGGAAAAGACATTTGTAAGTAGGCTTAAAAATGTTACCTGACCACTGCTGCTGGGATATCTCACACCAGTATTTCCTCACTGAGAGGATGTCTTTCAGGAGTATACTACTACAGTCAGATCCATAAGCAGCACAACTTGTTGGGTCTCTTATAATTTCCATGATGTAAATCAGAAGTTCCTGACATTTCAATCTAGGTCCTCCTACATGAAGAAATAACATGACACTGTAACTAACCCAAAGTGTGCCAAATAAATCTGTAATTAATTGCTTGCAAACGTTCACTTAAAAATAAAGAAAACACCCTACAGTTCTCTTAGGAATCATCTTCTTAAACTCTTTCTAAGCATACACTTATGAGAGGATACATCAATTATAAACACAATAAATAATTATAAAAATGCACTGTGAACATCAACAAGGACAGAGAAGGAGCATAAAGGACTGATGTACATGAAGATACTTAAATTGTAAATACCTGGAAGAGAGCAAGATGAACCCTACTCTGGTAACTTACCTCAGAGTGAAAACCCTAAGTTGAAAGCAAAGCACCTAAATAAAACAATAATTCTACAGGAAGATATATTACTCACTTTTATTAGCACTTCTGATGAAATATTTGACCAAGCTTCCAACTTCTTGCATCTTTTTCTGTCTGGTAGCTAGGGTTGAAGCAGCTGCATTTGGATTTGTCAGCTGCAGGTTTTTAATTTCTTTCTGGAAATATTTCTGCAAGATACTTTAAAAATAAAAGAGAGATTAATCAAGGATCTGCACATTTACGTATTTTTGTTTAGTCATAAATGTTTGGTTTAGTCTAGAATGCCAGTGCTTGTTCTTCTCACAATTCTAATTATCAAAGACTAAAAACGACCGAACAGTCTAAGCATGATGGAAGTAATCTACAAAAGAAGACATAAATTTTAAAGATAATCCAGAAACAATTTCTATAGGAACCAATCTTTCCTTTAAACTTTGCACAATGCTAAACATACAATTTGTAATCGGGAAAAAAAGCAATGCTAAGTCTTTTTATTTATGCTGTAATATTACACAACAAAATAATAAGAAGTACTCTTCATTGTTTTTATTGGGGAAAAGCTTCCAAGTTCTATTTCTCCATAATCTAAAATGAACATATAGATTAGATTATAGATCTAAGAATAAATTTTTCACTGGCTTTATTGCTGGCAATTTCTGCAGATTTTGTGGCCTACTATTTGTACTCAGTATAGAGTATTTTTGTATTCCTCCTATGTATTTCTAATACATTACTGGCTATCTCAAAAACAACATGTAAAATTTATCAAATACTTCTTCCTTTTTTTTTTATACAGCTATGAAATGAGAACTATTCCAACACTGTCCAGTTAAAAAACATAATGGAAGGCTGACCAGGCACCAGCCTATGAACGCTAAGACTTCAGATGCAGTTGTAGCATGAAATTAATACCGGTCCCAGCTGCTCTAAGAACTTACACAGTCATGCTCAGTCCAATCTTGTGGCACAACTAAAGCAGGTTGTATCAAAGATGGGCCTCTACAAACCTCAGCACAGCTTTTTTAATTCACAAGTCATAGTCCTTCTATTGTGTCTCAAAGAACTCAGTAACACAAAAAAATTCTAAAGAGCTATCTATAGCCTATGTATGAACTATATGTTGAAAATCAGATGCAGAGGGTAATTTCCAATAAAAGAAAGTAACTGTTATTTTTGCAAGGAAAAATTACCACCCAATTCATGATCAGTTTCCTAACAGATTTTCTGTATGTGTAAGTGTTGCATTTTTGGCTATTTTAAATTTACTTCCTTTAGAGACTAACCTAAGTCATTTCTTGTTTACAAGCTGACAAGAAGTCTAATCCATTTGCAGAAAGATAAGCATTAAAATAGACACAATCAACAAAAGAATGATGTTTCATATAAGAAAATTGTGACCATTCACGAGAAAAACCCAGAAACTACCTAAATACAGTATCCCAGTTGAGTTGCTTTGCTTCCTTAGAATCAGAATTCCGGTCCAGCTGGAGAACTGTCTCAGGATCATGAAGAAGTCGCTTGAAATTTTCAATTTCTTGCTGAAAATGTATTTCAAGAAAAAGAATTATTAATGATTCCCTTCACTGCTAACTGAAGCACATACACCAAAAGAAAACTTGTTACCCTTCGCTCCACAGCTCTCTCATTTTCAAGACGACGACAACAAATGAGCAGATCATGTAATGCAAGACTCATGGCTCAGTTTAACACGAGAGTCATTTGCAACTGCAAACAGAAGAAAAGGATAAAATAGTAATTTTAATTAACAGAGAGCCAAGTCAACCAGCTAAAAAACTGGGAATGCAAAATGTTGAAAACCCAGTATTGAACACAACCAGCATTATTTCACTGAAGAGCTCATTGGTATCTGAGTTAAGTCTTACAGTCACAAGACTGAAGCAAACGCCCATGTCACTATAACCTATCCCCACAGACAACAGTCGTAGAGTAACAGCAGAGACTCCCTTCACACAACTCTTCCTTCCTTTTTGTGACAAATAACAGAGTTGGTCAGACAATATGGAGCAAAATAATACTAGGATTAAACCGACACGTAGCTGAATACATTCAGGCAAACAGCACCAACTTCCAGCAGCTAGCTGTTTCCAGTAGCTGTCTCAACCTGATGTTGTCAAGAGAAGATAGCACTGAAAACTCTCTTTCTCTCTCACATCCTGCATTTCCATAGGTATGCTCTATCGTATTGATAAACCCCTCTGGACCCAACATGCCAAAGGATGCTCAAGTATCAATCATAAGTGGAAACATCTTTTTCCTTCTGTGATCACTTAAAATCATGCTTCATCTTCTCCAACAGAGGCTGGAATTAGATAGTCCTTGCACTTCTGGTTTACATAAAGCTATGCTGATGCAGATCATGACAATGACATTGTATATAACTGCCATGTTTCTCCTTTTACCTCTTCAAAGCAGACCCAAGAGAAACTCTCTGGAAAAGATAAGTTGGAAGTAACTCCAAGCATATGCTGTTGAGGCTGCAATAAGTAACTGAGAACGGGCGTTCATGATGCATAGCACTGCATCTTGAGCACTTAAGTGAGAATACAAAAATATCCATTGAGACAAGTAACACGTTAAGTATCTACTGTCTTCGAGTATATTTATTTCCTCCTGCTTCAGTCAAGATCAGGCTGGGACCAAGTATGATCAGAGATACAGTGACCGACAGGTGTGCATGAAAAGGAAGATGTTGGAGGTATAAAGGCTGGCTGTGCTGTGCAACAGAAACCATTGAAATGATGACCTGTTCTTCTACTAATTTCCTGCTTTTGCTGAAAAAGAAACAGAAACGAATATGCAACTTTTTAAAAAATAATGGCTTCTAAAATGCTGATGGGCTAAAAA
The DNA here is from genome assembly GCA_013401335.1 of Brachypteracias leptosomus. Taxonomy (NCBI): domain Eukaryota; kingdom Metazoa; phylum Chordata; class Aves; order Coraciiformes; family Brachypteraciidae; genus Brachypteracias; species Brachypteracias leptosomus. Next base: position 17,839 of record VYZX01030160.1, read on the forward strand.
ATGGTTGACAAATGGTGGCAACATGTTGTATGTTGTAGGGCATCAAAGGGAAAGAAATCACACATCTGGTTTGTACCTGGCCATCTTTCAACGGCCATAATCAGAGCAGTAAAATATTCCCAAGACTAAACCCATTTACTTTTTTTCTTACTATTTACACAGCTCTCCAGCTACCACGTGATGGCCATGCTCAGTCCCTGTACAAATTACGTAGAGCAGGGAAGGAACACAACACAGCACAACTGACAGAGAAGCGTTTACTAAGTGTACAGAGGGGCGCAGGCCCGGGAGCCGGGGCCTTCAGCTAACAGGCACCGTCCGACCCTGCCGCCCACCGAGTGCTGCCTCTCCGGGGGCGGTTCTGCCTCCCCACCCCCTCAGGGGGCCCAGCACGCGGGAGGCCCCTCAGGGAGCCCGCCGAGCTCGGGCCCCTCTGCTGCTGCCCGCGGGGCTGCCGGCCGGGACAGGGAACGGAAAGGAAGGGCAGGGCGAGCAGCCCCTTAGGGCCACGGAGCTTCGCCCGGCGCGGGTCAGAAGGGGAGGGCAAGAGCGGGCCCACCTCCGAGCGGCGTTGGCGAGCAGCGGGAGCCGGCCGGGGGAAGCTGAGCTGCATGCACGGCAGCGGCTTCGGGAGCACCTGGAAGCGGATGCGCGGCAGCGGCGTGTTCCGGCGGAAGAGGCTGGGCGCGGCGCTGGCTGGCGGAGTTTCCGCGCCTTCGCCTCAGTGGCGGGGCGTCTGCGCTGCGCCTCCGGGAGCTGAGTCCCGTCGCCCGTCCGCTTGCCTCCTCCCCTCCTCTTCCCGTGCCCTCGCCGCTGCGGGCCATGCTGCTGCCATCCGACGTGGCCCGGCTGGTGCTGGGTGAGTGAGTCCGGGAGGGCGGGGCGGGATCGCCGCTCGCCCCAGAGGCGCGGCGGGGGCCAGGGGGGAGGCGGCGGCCGCGGGGCTCTGCTGGGCATTGCCGGCCATTGCCGGCCGCCGGCAGCGCCCGCGGCGCGGCGGGAGGATGAAGAGGCTGTGCCCTTGACCCTCGACCGCGCCGCGCTCGGCGCCCCCAGGCTGGGGTTGTTGCTGCCTCTGTCGCCGAGGCGCAGAACCGGGCCCGGTGCTCTCCGGGCTGCGCCCCTCGCCTCCCTTCGGCCCGGGATCTAGCGGGAAACAATCGCAGCTCGGTCTTAAGGGATTGGGGGGCCTCTGGAGCCGCCGCGGGCTCAGGAGAGCCCGGCGGGCCGTGCAGACCGGGCTGTGCTGCTCCCCGGCCGGGCCTAGAACTCGGGTTCTCCACGAGTTTAAGAAAATCATAGAATGGGTTGGGTTGGAAGGGACCTTAAAGATCATATAGTTCCAAACCCCCTGCCATGGCCAGGGGCACCTTCCACTAGACCAGGCTGCTCAAAGCCCCATCCAGTCTGGCCTTGAACACACCCAGTGTTGGGGCATCGACCGCCTCCTTGGGCAACCTGTTCCAGTGACTCACCTCCCTCGGAGTGAAAAACTTCTTTCTAATTTCTAATCGAAATCTCCCCTCTTCCAGTTTAAAGCCATTACCCCTTGTCCTATCTCTACAAGCCCTTGTAAAAAGTCCTTCCTCAGCTTCAATAGACAGATGTCTGGTGACTGGGGTTTAATAAAGCATTTGATTACAGGAAGAATACAAGGGTGATCCGAAATACCAGAGGAGGCTCGGTTAGGGCTCCTTCTCTGTTTCTGCCACCTGGAAGACTGCATGGAGAGTTTGGGTTTGCACAGTATCTGTGGAAAGCACAGAGTAGGAATGTTCAGGACATCAGCAGCAGACAGGGAATTTTTTTAATGATTTTTCGTTTATTTGGGTACTGACAAAAATAAGAACAAATGTATGGTAATCAAAAATGTGACCTCTATATTTAAGTCCCACATATAAGCATCTATCTGCCAAGATTTCTTGGCAGCTTGCATTGTGAGATTTGGTTTTCAGTTTTCCACAAGTTTTTTTAATCCAAAGTCATTAAAACTGATTTTTTTTTTCAGCGTTCTTCAAGTGTAATTTATTTCTAATACTACCTGAAGTGTTTCTTGCTCTTGTCTTGAGAAACAAGGCTATTAAGAGATGCAGTGGTTTTATTATTGTAAAGTCATAGAGGATTTTGAGAAACTCCATGCATTGTAGAAGATTTAAAATCATACAAAGGAGATCTCTCACTATACTTTTCTGTTAACATTTGGGGAGGAAGCTTATATACCAGAGACTGAAGATGTAGCATACAATCTCAGCAAAGTCCTGCGTACTAAGGGTGATCCATCCTATCTTGTGTCTGTTGTGGCACAGTGAGTGCATCATGTCTAGAAAACTTATGAGCAACCTAAGGTTGTAGAACAGGATATTCCTTGTAGCTATTTCTGTCTTCTAATAGGTACTCCGTTTCCATGAGGCATCTCTGAATTTGGGCAGGTAAACAAGTCTTCCCAGTGCAGCTCTTCTGCCATCTTTTTTTTTTTTTTTAATCTTTTTGTTGTTTTTCCTCTCTAGATAAATCTTTCTGATGCTATGAAGGTTGATGAATGTTGGTTTAAAAAACAAAACTAAAATGATAACATGAGCCCACCCATAGAAAAATACATAAGAAACTTTTTTTTTTCTAATTAATGTAAGAGTGAATGTGTACTATGAGTTAGACATGTGTCTTACATTTATAGAATCATAGAATGTTTTAGGCTGGAAGGGACCTCTAGAGGTCATCTGGCCCAACCTCCCTACACAAGTAGGGACATCTCTACCTAGGGCAGGCCACTCAGAGCCCCATCAAGCCTGACCTTGAATGACTCCAGGGATGGAGTCTCCACCACCTCTCTGGGCAGCCCATTCCACTGATCTATCACCCTCATGTTAAAGAACTTTTTCCTAATATCCAGTCTAAATCTATCCTTTCCTGGCTTAAAATCATTACTCCTTGTCCTATCATTACAAACCCTTTGGAATAGACCTTAAGATTTCTTAAGATAAAATATTGAATCATTGCTAGTTCAGAAGATACTGTACTTTTTGTGCTTTTAATTTGGTGGCATTAAAGATTGTGTACAGTGTGTGCACAAGCAGCTCAGTTCAGCTGCATAGAAGAACTTAGGCATTTTAAGACTTTGGAATGCCTTATTTTTCAGGAAATTGATGTATGTGCTGTGTGCAAGCATTTGGACATCCCTTGCAATACTGTAGTAATAGTTCAAGAAAGAGGGATTGCAACTTTTTACATAAATGGCCAGATGAGTTTGGTGAAGAACAGCACAAAGCTCCACCTAGTACCAGCCTAGTACCCCACGGTCCATCCTGGCCAAGAGCGAATAGTGTAGTGGATAGGAGTAAGACTAGCATGTAATTGTGTTCCCCAACATATGCTTTTGGCTTCCAGCAATTTGTGTCTTGAGAGTTTTCTAGAAAAATGCATTTGAAAAATGAAATAGGACAGCCCTGTCAGGTACTGCTGATGTCTTCTGTCAGATGGGCCGGTTCACACATTGTGATTAAACTCATAGTGGTTATTCCCAAATTGTGTTTAATTTTCAGGTTTGCTTCTTTGTGGAAGACCTGAACAGAGGCTTATGTGTCTGAAATATGATCTGGTTTTTACAGCTGTACTCAGATCTGCTGAAAGATATTTATCTTTGTGCAGACTTGAAGGCCACATTTTCCTGTAGACATTCCTGAACGAACCATTTTGGGGGTCAGTTGAAATAGATATGCTACACTTATATCTCTTCTGCATTGTATAATTTGACATATATTTTATCTCTTCTTTAAAACATTGCATGTTCAGTTCTGCTGCTAGCAAGAAAGAAGAGACATTTTCTTCTGTGGTTCTTTGTTCTTGAATCCTTTGTTTGGATTGGTCTGTTTCTATCTTTTAATGTTTAGAGTATTTGAAGATGAAAGCAGGGCTTGAAAACTTTGATTTAAGCAGAACATATTTGATGAGGAATGGAATTTTGGAAAAGTAAACTTTTTCAGTATATTTCCTGTTAAGGTAACTAATGAGCCTTGGGGTGTGTACAGGCCACAAGTTTCAGCTAGTACATCCATTGGAAATGAAAATTGGTGTCAGGGGGTTGAAAAAAACCTTTTTCTCTTATTATTTTTTGTAAAATGCTTTTTTTTTTTTTAATAAATTTTAAACAGTGTTGTAACAGCTGCACAGGTTTTACCTGTTTTGAAACAGGATGGTACATGAAGAGTTATTGTTACATAGCAATGCATTTTATTAACAAAGAATTGTAGAATTCCATGTAATTATCAAACTGTCAGTCTGTGTGAGAGTTAGCTTGTAAGACTCCTGAGCGGAGAACATTAATTTTCTTGTCTGTACAGTGCTGTCTGTGCTAAAGATCAATCAGAATTTGTTCATATTGCCTCACTTCCAGTCTTGAATGGTTTGTAAATACAGTGTAATCTCGATAATATTTTTTGCTCTTTCTGGTTGTAGCTATTAAGTATCTCGCAGGATATATATTCTTTCAAAATAGCATAAATTCCTTTGTCTAGCATACAAATCTTTACCTGATTATTTCAACAGTATGTGCAGCTGGTTATGTTAATGCTTTGATACATGTCTAGTAGAAGCAATGAATGAAATAGCAAAATTTTCTGTTTGATTTATTGCAGGATATTTACAACAGGAAAAACTTCTAGCTACCTGCCGTGAATTCATTTTGGAAAGCTCAGATTTGAAAGAATATGCAGAGCACTGTACAGAAGATGGGTTTATTCCAGCCTGCTTGCTGGTGAGTTTGTCTTTGCAAAGCAGAAAGTTAAATTGTCTTGTGTCCATGGAAAAGAAAATGGAGATTTCTCAGTGTAGCAATTGCTTCTCAAATTCTGCTCAAAACATTTAGTTAGATTGTCCCCTCTGGTTTTGGGGTGTTTTTTGCATCCTGTGGTATTATCAGTTACTTGGTTTCTAGTATTTAATCTAAGAAACATTTAAGCATAAAATATACAAAATGGTTTCAGCATATTGTGTTTAGTCTGCCTTATGGCTTTGAGGTTGATTTATGGAAGGGTGGCACAAGGGTTTTATTGATTTTGAGGCTTCTCTTGTGATTTGTTGGGAGATTGCTTTCCTATCCTAGGCATGGCAGCTAGTAATGTTCCATTTCAAGTACATACTGAATATTTCGGTGAGATACCTCAGCTTTATCTAAGGCTATCACATTTTGGTGGCAAAAACTGTGTTTCGGTTCAGCTTCCTCTTTGACCAGTATCATCTGCTTTGTCCCAGGTGGAATGTGGGACTTTGAGTGTGCATAAGTACAAAATGTAGCTACATATATAGATATTTGCATATAGCTACACAGTCATTAGGTACTATGCATTTTTAACATATACAAAATGGGTTTCCAATACAGTATGCAAATTACAGGCTTCAGATATTGCTGTATATCAGTCTTTTAATGTTTATATGTGCATCTTTGTCCTCTTTTCTTCTAATATATCGGTTAGTTATATGGCCTAGGATTTTTTCCACAGTATTCAAAATTTGTAGAAATTTTTTTTGAGATCTGAGGTCTTGATGCATCTGTTCAAGACAGACCATCGAACTTCTTTCATTTACAAGTGTTTGCTCATCTGTATTTCAGGGGTTGGGAATTGAGAACCAAGCTATGGCCTGCTAGAATTAGAAAAAACAAATGTAAATACATTAAAAATGTAAAAGCTTTTAATTATCTTCCTTTTCTCAGTAGAAACATTTTTCCTGTTTTTCATAGGAAAGTGATGATATGATAGTGTCTAAGAAAAATCTTCACTGCAGCTCAAAATGCTCACAATAAAAGGCTGTATTTGTCATGCCCTGTCGAGTTCCCACTAGCAAACAAGTTAAGAATGTACAGCAGGTGGTAATGGTGACCATGAAATCTTTTTCTTTGCTTCACCTAAAATAAGAGAACAACTAAATATGGTGTGAAAGTTAATTCTGTGTGACTGTTAAGAATTTTACTTTAGACCAAAGTTCTCTTTGCGTTTGCATCTTAACGCGCTTTGCGCTCTTGGATGATGCATGCTCATTACTCTGTTACAGCTGTTCAGTATCTTTTATTTGTGTTTTTATTCCATAATAACAAAGGTTACACAGCAAAGGTCACACAGCTCTAACTGTTATACCAGTGTTGTGCAATGAGATCAGGCACTTTCAGGTTTTGTGTTCACAATGGCATTTTGTTCCATGGATTGCCTCTCTAACCTAGTTTGAGACAACTCAGCACCAGCAGCATGAAGTACAGTTCCTTGTGTTGAGGGTCAGCATGGTGTAGTCTTCTAAAGAACTGCTTAAATACAGTGTGATACAGCAGATGACGTAAAAGTTATTAGTGAAGATTCTAAGATCAGCATTTTATTTTTTTCCAGTCCCTGTGTGGAAAAAACTTGACAACTATTCTTAATGAGTACGTAGCCATGAAAACAAAAGGTAAGCCTTCAGAATGAGATTTGATTTTATTTTTCTTACCTCTTCCTCAAGGAGTTCACAACAGATAATATATCCATCTATATATGGCATAGAGCTATCCCCCCAACTATGCTAGAAGTTGAAGATTTCCATATTATGCAGAGAACAGCCAATTAGATCAGCATCTTGTGAACAAAATGAATTATTTCTCTTAGTTTGGATTTGCCAGCATGTATTCTGGCTTCAAATTTGAGCAGGACTTCTAATGTAATGAAGCATGAAGATATAATAACATATGCAAAATATACAGGTTTATACCTGTAAAATTATACTGTTTATTGTTCATACTATAAATAGAAGGAAGAGATTGATCTCTTCTCCCTGGTGACCAGCGATAGGACACAAGGAAATGGAATGAAGCTGCACCAGGGGAAGTTCAGTTCAAACATCAGGAAAAGATTCTTCACTGAGAGGGTGGCCAGTCACTGGAGCAGACTCCCCATGGAAGTGGTCATGGCACCAATCCTGTCAGAGTTCAGAGAGCATCTGGATGATGCTCTTAGTCATCCAGTTTAGTTTTAGGTACTCCTGTGAGAAGCAGGGAGTTGGGCTTGATGATCCTTATGGATGCCTTCCAACTTGAGATATTCTGTGATTCTATGAAGTAATGAAGAAGAATCCTATGGTGTGAAAATCTTCTTGTCTTTTTAAAACTGATTAAAATAATTTCAGAATAACAATATTTCCTATGAGTATTAGAGACAGATTTAGAGTGTTTCCTGTTTTTAAAAGCAGTTATTGAGCTTCTGAATGTTGTCAAGTATTACAATTTTTTTTCATACATTCTGTATGGTCAGATTAATGGTGCTTGATTCTAAGACTTGCAATTTAAGATGTAGTATTTGGAACTTTTCTGAATGTTTTTTTCCTTTCACACTGGGTTTAATAGAAATGGTAACTAAGACACAAACATACTTTCTTCAAAATGCTTTGTACTTGGCACCTTAAAAAAACTTTATAAATTCATCTGCTTACATCTTTAGAGTTCTGTGCTTAAAAAATACCAAGTGTTTTTACCTGGTTTTGTGACATCTTAAAATAAACCATTACTTTTAAAGGCCAGTCTGCCAGGTTACAGTTTTCAAAAACACACGAGTGACTTGGGAATATGAATACCATTTCCAGAAGTGAGTTAGATTGGGTTAGCACGTGTTTGCCCAGAAGTTTGCATATTCCATTGAGAATTATCATCATGAATGTCTTTGTCTCAGTTGCATTTACGGTTCTAAAACTGAGAACTGTGTCCATGATGAGTGTGTGTTCACATCAATCAAAGTTCTTAAATTAGGAGCTGGGGCTCTGTAATTAACAGAATATTAAGAAAGCATCTAGTCACCTAAAGTTAGATGGTACCTGAAATGCCCCATAATAATTATTTTGCTTGTTATTTTACTTTTTCTCAACATACATCTGTTTTACACATCTAATTTTTTTTGTTGTTGTGGTTTATTTTAGAAACAACAAATGAAGTTCCAGCAATGATGTCATCTCTGTGGAAAAAATTAGACTATACACTTTCTCAGATCAGGTAATATAGTTTTGAAATCAATAAAGTAAAATTTCACTCCTAAGAGTGAGTCCCTGTGTTGATCAACTCCCCTTATCATTGTATGAGAATGGTTTTGCTCTGTGTTGCCTCTGAGAGAGAGTGAAAAAGATAGGTATGTGGGAGTTGAGAGCTGAGTAGACATTTCATGATTTTAAGGCAGGACTAGCATATGAGGAGGGCATGTGAGTATGTGCCTCGCTGTAGTAAAGCAATATATTGTGCCTCACAATCCTATCCCGTTGTGGTTACCTGGTCAGAAATGTAACAGTAAGCTTCATTAGAAAGATGTATGACCATTGTTTGAAAGAATAAAAATAACAATCCGTAGATTGAAGCTTTCTGAAGTAATGTGTGGTTAGAACCAGGCTGACATTAACTGTGTGGTAGATACCGTTGCACACTGTAGCCAAATGTTTCCATTGTGCTCCTTTTATTTACTTCACCTGCTTTATTTTCTAGGAGCATGCAGAATTCCACAGGATTTTCTGCTAATCAAAGGAGTAAGTAGCTGAGAGATCAATAGGTTTTATGTTCAAGTTATCAGTTTTGCCAAAAAATGGGGGACTGCTACAGCAATCAGTAACACACCTTACTCTTAAGATCTTGTCAAATTTCTCCTGCAGTGTTCTTTTCAGCATGTCTGTTGTCTTCAGCGCAGTCTGTGGATTACTGGAATCATCAGGAAAGGAAAATTAAGAAAAGCTGAGCTTTCTGCAGGGGGCTTAAGTTCTCTATATAGCATTTTCTTCTCTGCTGAAAACTTTTTAGAAGTTTATATGGTTAAAAGGTTTAAAAACTGCTGCTTCATTTCTGAAACTGTTGACTTAATTTGTGGTTGATACAGGAACTGAAAACGTAACCAGTCTAATTATGATGCAGTTTCATTTCTGTAGAAGGAGAATATAGAAATGTGTTTTAGTCTTTAAACAATTTTTTTTATGCATACAAACATATATCTAAGAAAAATATGAAAAGGTACCTATTATATCAAGAATTGTTTCTTTCATTATGAAAACTGCCAAATGAGCTTTCAAAAAAGAAAGGTTAATTTACTTAAAAATAATCTTTTCTCTCTGTAGTACTTCTACTGAGTGACCTATGTGAGAAAATAGAATAGAAATCTAGGTAGTGATTGTTCTTGAATCTGGGATTCATTGGTTTGGGTGGCATTCTTGTTTAAATTTGTCAGATTTAGACTGATAAATATTGGTTTAGCTATTTCAGTTAAGCTCAGTTATATGAGTGGTATATTATGTAATGAAATATCTTTTTGATATGATTTATTCCTGTAAATATTTAAGCATGTCTATGAAAGTTGGCTGTACTACTTAAATTATTTTATGTCAAGCCTGTAACAAAGATGGGTGTTACTTGCCTTTTAAGTTTCATTAATTAGTTGTTGAAGCACAAAGAAGTTTCAATGGAGCATCCTTAATTAGGTCTTGGAAAATCATCAAGCTTTTAAAATTCCTTTATCATATGTTTTCATCTTGTCTTCTCTCCAGCACGTACAAGAAGTGGAATTGTAGAAATGAAGAGACAGAGAATGCTGCAGCAGTCGGCTCCGGCAAACTCAGGCTTGTTGTCAGTAGCCCATCAGTCAGGGCCACAGAATTCCTCATCTGTTTTAACTCCTCAAGTTACTCACAGGCCAACAATAAATCAAAATGTGTCACAGACAAGACTGAATACATTGTTTGTGCACCAGTCACAAACCCAAGAAAACAAGATCAGCAGTAAGTTACAACCTTTTAAAGACCATTTTTTGTGGAAAAAATCTATAGATGTAGATGGAAGTTTTCTAAAATCAGGACTAACCATCTTCCACAAAATAAAGTTTCAGGAAATTCATGATTTGTTCCTCTAGCTCCCCAAACTGGTTCAGGTGATGAAAATGAGTGCCAAAACCAGAAATGTCTCTTGCATACTTGCTTGCTAATGTGAGTTCAGAGATCAGAAGTGCATTGATTTGTCATTAGTCTATCCTGTCTTCTCACCCTCACCCAAAACACTTGTTTTGGCAGGTAGGGATGATCCATATTGTGGATGTTTTTCTCAGGATATATTTGAAAGTAATTGTTTTCATTTCCACAATAGTATCAAGTTATTTTCTATGAATTCCCAGGAATTGATTGGAATGTCATAAGTAACATGTAGTTTTATTTAGTGCTTTCACAATGTCACTGGAAAAGGTAATGGCATAATGATTTATTTTTTTTCCCCCTTTATAAAGCAGGAGATTTCATACACATCCAAGTTCCAGCATCACAAGAACGAAAACTTCATTCAAACTTGCTTTCTCCAGGAAGAAGAAAAAGGTAAATATAAGAGGATATTTTTGTTGTTGGTTTTGTTTTCTGCGTTGTTGTTTTTTAAGATTGTTTAGAGATTATGCAGTGTTCTGACCTCTAATGTAAATTTTTTTTTAAATGATGGATTGTTTCACATTTAAGATCCACTACTGAGAGTGGCCAGGGTGTGATGTTTCAGAAAGGAATAGAAAGTCGAACTTAACATTGATAAACTGATAAGAGGCTACTTGTCATCTTTATTGCATATAGTTGGTCTTTACATTATTCCAGTATTAGATATAGGCAAATAATCTTGGAGCCTGAGGTTTAGTATTCCTTCTAAAAATCCTTATCAATTATAAAAATTCTCAATATTGATCTAAATTTGCATTTTTTTCTGCTTTTAACTTAGAAATATTTGCTTCATTAAATTTTGTCAGCAGAAATTTTTATATTCTCACTAAAAGGGATGTGAAAAACTGTCCTTATACTAGTTCTGCGGTTTTTATACTTAGATTCCAATGTCCTTTTGTTTTTAATGAGTTGACTGGTCTCTCTGTGTTCCATTTGTTCTTTATCCCTGACTAAATCCCAGTCAGTGGTTTTGCTTATCATTTTTCCAGATCCTTCCTCATTTATATCTTTTCCAAGTCCTCTCTTCCTGCGTGACTTTTTTGAGCGTGATTTTAGTGCCACTGCTGATGGATGGTTTCAGAATAGCCTATGCCATGATTTCATATGAAAGCATTGTTTCCTATTCATCATCTAAATTCTTATGCAACCCAACATTCGTTTCCTTCTTTGACAGCTGCTCCTTGAGAGATCTTTTTTTCCAGTGGCGATGCCCGAATCTTTTTCTTGAGTGGCAGTTAATTAGAACCTGTACCAACAGTTAAAGTAGCATGTATTGGAGGGAGGGAAAAAATGTGCAATAGTGGCCATGGAACTCAATTTGCCATTGTGCTGTTTGCCCACAGTCTGTGTATTTGTTTGTAACTTGTCAGACACAATATATGCATACAACGTAATGAAATAGGTATTGGGTTTTATTGTATTTTCAATATGTAGTGTATTTTCTGCTGATTAAAATACTTCATTTGCTGAGAAGGAAGAGAAACACTTGATTTACTGACCATTAGGTCTGTTGTTTGCTGTGTTCTCTCACAAAATACATCATAAATTTCCTGGCATGTTTCAGCGAATCTCAGAAGAGGAAAAGCATTGCAACATCTGGTCCTCTTTCAGCAACTAGAAATTCTCAAGACCCTGATGAAGTCGTAACAGAAAAAGAAAGTGAGCCACTTGAAGAATTCATAGATGGCAACTTCCCAGTGAGTATATACTTATGAAAGGTATTTACATTTAAGAAACAAAGTCAGACTAAGGAGAACTATTCTTTTACCTGGTGTTTGTCTTGAGTATTATAGAAAATAACTTTAGAATATAAATGGGGTTTTTTGTATTTGAACTAGCTCTTCTGTGTACTAAACTAGTAATGATGGCATGGCTTTGTAGAGGTTTGTTTTGTTTTGGTTTTTTATTTATTGGTTTTGCTAAGATATCAGAATAAGCTGTCAGAATACAGTTTCCAGCATGGAAACCTGAAAGCACAATAAGCCTTGCTGTACTTCAGGAGGGCAGACATACAGGAATGTTTTGGAATGATTTCCATAGCAGTGTCATGCAGGCACAGATTGCCTATGTGTCTGTTATAAAGAGTTGTCTGTGTTGAATTGATTATTTTTTATTTTTTTAAACCACTAAGTTGGAAATTCATGCTCCTTTTCTAGTGATGGTAAAAATAGAAAACTGACAACTTTAAAACTATGTTTTTCAGCAACTGGTTATTGAAAATGCCAGAGAAAAAATCTTGAGCAACAAATCTCTTCAGGAGAAGCTTGCTGAGAACATTAACAAAATCCTGGGCAGGTAATAAAAAGAACCTCTAAGCTTCATATGTGTTTTTGTTTGATTTATATTCGAGTTCTGAACTAATGGCTAATGTGTTCCAGTGATGGCAGTGTCACTCAGGCCCCTAAACAGACAGACAGTGGTCCCACTGAACAGGAGACTTCAATTGATGAAATCCTTGGACTTCAGGTAAGTGTGGGTTGCCCTGTTTACATTTTTTGAAGACCAGCCCGTGAGAATGATCAGTTATGGGAATTATGCTGAACCTCTGTCTACTATCTGGTATCTGAGATTGCTCTCCTCTCTCTTCTTTTTTGTTTGTTTTACATTACAGCTAAGCCTTTGTAGTAGCTAGCTTCTGCCCAGGGGCAGTACCACAGCTTCCCTTGCATAGGCATTGCCTCTTAACTTTGTATGGTGTTGGGCAGGTTCAAGGAGCTGAACTGACAGGATACTAGTATTTTGCTGGGATTAATTTTGAGCCAGTTTTTTTTTTTAGCTCTCTGAATTCATTCACAGTACCTGTACACGGCAGCATAAGCATGCAGCAGGGTTCAAAGCCAGGGGGAGGAGGTAGGACCACTTCTGGCAGTGGTTAGCTCTTAACGTTACCCGCAGACTGAGATCTAAGTCTGCTGTCCCACACTCACCAGCTGCCTGCTTGTCACTGAATCTTTGGTACTAGTGATTGGGTACCAGCTTCTGACTGGTGATCTGAACAATAGCCATGTAAAAGAAAAAGGAACTTAAGGTATTTTGTGGTTTCCAGACATGTTTAGTTAGAGCAAATCAGAAGATCAGATCAAAGATAACCATGACTTGTCTAGTATAGCAAGAGGAGTTGTCTTTGGAACCTGAATAAGGATTCTTTCTCTTCAGATTTAATATTTTCTTGCTTCTGGAGGAAATGTACATTCTAATTCTACAAGCGAAATTTCTAGTGTTCTCCCTTCATTCTCCTACAAGCTTTGAGCTGACAATCACAGAGTTACAAAGAGCTCTTAATGAGGGAAGATTAATCTTCATGGCTCTTATGAAAGGAGCAGGAGAGTAGAGGCAGTTGCCTGTTTGACATAGAGGTATCTGTTTTTTTAAAAGCTATTCTTCTGTCAATCGGTCATTTTTAGGTCAATTTTTGTCAAAATAAAGAGCTGAAAAGCTGTATTCCATTTTCCTCAACAGAACAAAGTCAAAGGAGCTTCTTAGTTCATTTAGAATAGCTGAGACAGAATAGTCAAGCATATCACATGGGATATCCACCCTACAACCTCTGTATCAGCAAAACTTGTAGAGTGCTTAGAGATTTCCAGGAAGCCAGGAGAAACTTAGTATTTGCACAATTGAATATATACTGAGTGCCTTGCTCATTTTCCTCCTGGATTGCTACCAAACAAGTCAACTTGAAACAACCTTAGAGCAGTGTCCTTTGTAACTATGCCTTTCAACTGGCTTCCCCAGAACAGTAGGTGGAATCACAGAATCATTCTGGGTGGAAAACACCTTCAAGGTTATCAAGTCCAACCATTAGGAAGTTATATTGTAGGACATGTAATGATAGTGAGTGTAAATGAAATAAAACTTCTCCTTGGTTGGTATCGTCTTCTAGATATATGCAAACCCAAGAAATTAGGGTTAATCTGGGGATATTTTTTACTAGTGTTGACTACTGCAGGCTCATGGTTTTCATACCATCTGCATAAGCTTCCAGTGTGGCCCAAGATTTAGTCCTCCTTAAACCATGCTGGTCATTGTGTGAAAGCTCTGGTATTTATGTGCAGGATCTAATGTCTTACAAAGATGTTTGGGTTTTGGGGGTCTATTTCTTAAATTTCAGTCAGTTTTTTTTAACAGACATTAAATTTGTGGCAGAAATGTTTCCAGCATTAGTCTTTATATTTCTGTGCTGAGCAGAAGTATCAAAGAAATCAAAACCAATTTAAAAATAAAACAATTTTTGACTGCTTTTCTTGTAAGTTATCAAAGTAACTGTCTAACAGTTCTGTATATCCTGTCTTTTCTCAGGGTGAAATTCATATGTCAGAAGAGGCTATACAGGACATTCTAGAACAGACAGAATCCGATCCAGCTTTTCAGGCACTCTTTGACTTGTTTGATTATGGTAGGGTGCAATATACTCAGTTGTACTGTGCCTATGAATTATGAGTTTTTCTAAGTATTGCTTGAAGAAGCAAAGGTAATTCTCTTTTGCAAGAGAAGTGGACTGAATGGCATCTGTGTCCCTCAGTTCAGAGTTAGATTTTTATACACATTTATGCATCACTATAAAGTACAGCACTTTCTTGTGGCTGAAATTCTGGTCTTGTGCTGGCTCAGTGATTGTTTTTTATTGCTGTTATTCTAGACTTCTGTTCTAAAGAATGATAGTTCATAATTATTTTTCTATGCTGTTGTAAAATTTTTCTTTTTGTCTGATCAGGTATATCCTCACATAAAATATAAGGAGTCTTTAATGCTATTTCTTGATTTTTAATGAATATAGACAAATAGTTTTTTGAGTTTAGGGTGGTATTACTTACATGTAAAGTCTCCATGCTTTATTTAAAATGTAATCATCACATTTGTTTGTAAAACGACATATTTAATCATTTTTCATGCTTTATTTTGAAAATAGGAAAGAGCAAGGTAAACAAAAACTTACCTGCTGGTATTTCTGGCCAGAGTGGAGTAGAAAATGCAATCCTGGTGGATGAGGATAACCTGGAAACACTTGAAAGTTCTTTAGGAACAGAAGAAACGAGTAGATGTAGGTGTTTTGTTTTCTTTAAGATCTCTCCTAGTCTGTTCACTTTTCATCATGAAAATATTTTCAGACAATTTGTGCATTTCAGAATCTTTGTTTTCAATGGTAATATCCAATCTGACATTGACATTGCATGAACACCTAGTCTGTTGGAAAGTTTCAGTCCATTAAATTTAACAGTAGTCCATCAGTGTGCTTACAGGTTGTACTTGATAAGCTCCTAAATGAAACCAGAATATCTGCAAATCTGTTTTCTCATTCCAAGCAGAGATACTTTGCAGTATTCGTTCTGGAACACATAAAGATAATGTTTTACATCTAGCCATATCAATATATCCATCTTTTCTGTCTATTCTATAATGTATTGCTAAATTAATACACAAAAAGAGTCTTACTCTGGACAAAAGGTATGTTTAGTCAGTCTACTGTGTTCTTAATAGTAGTCAGTCAGTAACAGGTATTTAGTGAAAGTCTATGAGAGAGCCAAGAGGCCTTTATTCCAAGATGTATTTTGTGCTTCTGGAAATCTGATTCAATGACTTGAGCCATTAGCTTATTGTGTGTACACTTATTATTTATGTACGTATTGATTGGCTGGATTGCCCAATATATATAACCCTATGTTTCATATACTTCCCACTCAGCTTGAAAGTAAGGATGAGTAGCTTGATTCCCCACTAGTTCTGTGTGAAACAGTTTTCAACTGAACTAATAAGTTGCTTCAAAAAGGCTGTAAAAGGATCGTCTGTTCCAACAGTTATGGAACCAACTTAATCTCTGTTTTGCAGGTGACAATTCTACAGAACCACTGTCCTGTAAAGGTTTTCAGTTAGGAGAAGCATCGTGTGCCTTGAAGACCAGCGTTAATGATGATGATATGGCTAAGAAAAACACAGTCACCGAACAGTTCCATGGGAATTGTAGGCCAAGGAAGCAGGCTGAAGGGCTTAAAACTGTTGCCCCTGAGCCCATGGGAGAGCTTGAAATTGCTTTTGACTCCGTGCCTGGTTTGACTGAACCTAACAAGAGACAGAGTTCTGATAATGAGTGTAATGAACACTGTGGGGTTTCTTTGGATAAAAAAGAGTCACTGGTGTTGTTACCTGAAACTGAAAGAGCTGTGGAAATGGAAAAAGGCTCACTCAGTCATGCTGCTCAAAGTAGCCCTAATTTAGAATATGTTCCTTCTGGTAGTCCACAGATATCTTTGATTTCATTGGCAGAGGGTCCTACAGCCAGTGAAAACAAAACTTTTTCTGGAAGTAAATGTCACTTGTCACCAGATACATCACTATCTGAGAAAACACTTACTGAAAGCCCTTCTGATGGGAGCCCTGGCCACAGCATACTGCTGAGAAAAAACAATTCATCCATCTCTAGTCCATTAGCAAGCGCAGAAAAAGAGCAGGCTGTAACAAAGGATACAGCAGCTTTACCTAGTGTTTTACAGGAGAACTCTAGCCACCACACTAACCATCAGGAACAGAGTATGCAGTCAGACTGTGCTACAAAACCTGCAGTGAAGATTTCAGCTCTTGACAAGACAGAGATGCAGCTTGAAGTTGTTAACACTTCTAACAAAACTTACTCAAGTGATCAGCATACACTTGATAAGCCTTGTAAGAAAGATTTTAACCTCCCTCCAGGACTGTCAAACTCAGAGGGAACACAAGGTGAAATGCAAGAACCTTCATCTTCTACAAAAGTAGATGCTGATAATATATATTTCTCTTCTGGTGGTGATGCATGTACAGAAATTTCTGTAGTATCCACTGAAAATAATCTTACTGCACCTGAAATACACCACTCTCCTCTACCAGAAACTGCATCCTCAACAGATGAGTCAGGTACTGAGGCCAAAAGTATAGGTGATGTGTCTTCTAGTAGTCAACCAGTGGATGTTGATCCTTCTAATATAATGTCCCTTAAGATCATCATCAGTGATGATCCATTTATTTCGTCAGACACAGAGTTGAATAATGCTGTTTCCAGCATCACAGGAGAAAATTTGCCAACTATCATATTGTCTTCTCCGGCCAAATCTCCAGCCAAAACTGCAGGCCTATCCAAATGTCTGCCTTCAGAAGACCCAGAAAAAAACGTGGATTCAGCTTTGACAGAGCAGAATCTTGTTGTGGTTAGACCTAAGGATCCTGTGGTCACCTCAGTTAACACTCAGAACGAAGACTGCACTGTTTTTTCGGTTGCAGGTACAACAAATATTTCCAAGGAAGGGGGATTTATCCAGTTGATGCCAGCAACAAGCACGGCCTTTGGGAATTCAAACAACCTTTATATAGCCACGTGTGTGACAGATGCAGGTCCCCTGGGCACAGCTGTGGCACCATCCAACGTGGTTGTGCTGCCCGGCAGCTCTGTGCCGCTTGCTGCCCAGGCTCCGGCTGTGCAGCAGCTACGGACTCCTCCCAGGTCCAGCAGTGCCTTTCCACCAAACCAGCCTGTCTCCCCAAGCTTCCCACAAGGTAATCTCACTGTTAGAAAATGACTGAAAATGCAATGTTTAGAGAATCATAGAATGGTTTGGGTTGGAAGGGACCTCCAAAGGTCATCTAGTCCAACCCCCCTGCAATAAGCAAGGACATCTCTAACTAGGTCAGGTTGCTCAGAGCCCCATCAAGCCTGACTTTGAATGTCTCCAGGGATGCGGCCTCCACCACCTCTCTGGGCAACCTGTTCCAGTGATCTGTCACTCATATTAATGAACTTTTTTCTAATATTCAACTAAATCTACTCTTTTCTAGCTTAAAACCATTACCCCTTGTCCTGTAACTGCATGAAAAGTAAACAATTTTTAAACACTGCTCTATCTTCCCCCCTGAAATTAGCCAGGAGTCATGTATTTTTTTAGTATATTAGTTGTTACTCAAAATGATATAAAAACTATGAAGAGTAATTGACCCAGGCTGCTTTGAAAAAAATGTCCTCACATTTCAGAAGCTTAAATTACAGCATTTAAGCAGCCATAAATTTAGGAAGCATATTTTGGCTTACACTAGAACATACTCTATTGTTTTGGCTAAATAAAGCGAGTTTTTTGTTTTCCCTTTAGTAAGGTTCCTGTTAGAAATAGAATGCTGTGTGTTATAACTATCCTTATTTAGTTTAGGTAACTGGCTAGATATAGATAATCTTTCAAAAATTACTTCCTTGTTTTGTTTTGTTTCATTTTCCAAAACCTGAATCTACACTAGAAGTACATTTAGACAAATATAAAAGTATAACATTACTTTCTTTTCCATAACATAAAATCTCTCCTGGTACAAGCATTTTTATTACTACAGTGATAAAAGATGTAAGTGCTTTTTAAAGCATTAAACCTAACTATAAACAGGCTGTAACCAATATATTTAGATTCCTTTCCAAACTGGAAACTCGCTGCGGTTCTCCTTGGGTTTCTGTGTGTCGTCGTTCTGTTGTGGTCAGAGGCCAGAGCGACGGAACGTGCAGGGCCTCGGAGTGCTGGCCTTGTCTCTCAGCAGCATTTCTTTATGAAACTCTTTTCTTCTTTCTTTTTTTCATAGAGAAATAGAAGTTTGCCCATTCTTCTGAATTTGGTTGTTTGGTTCTGTTGTGTTAAAACAGTTGTTTTAAAATGATTTAAATAGTTAAATAGGAAACTTTGGCTTAAATATTCCAAATTAGTCTTACTGTGCTTTATTTTTTAAAAAAGAATTAATCTCAAACCCACTAACTAACTAGAATCTTTATGTGCTATATTTAACACCTCCTACCAGCCAGGAACATACATGAGGTATCTGTATACAGACATGCAATAATATAATAATATAAGGATGCAAATAATGTTTTGGTTTTTTTTTTTTTTTACTAAGCAGCAAAATGAGCTATTTGATGTTAGTTTTACTCGTTTTTATAAATCACTTTAATTCAAAGCTCAAGCCTTAACAGAGGTTTGTATTACTTCAGGCCTGATTTTGAACCATTTCTTAAAAAGGAAAACAGTCTTTAAAGAATTTAATATAAACTAAAGGTAACACTGGTACTCATCCTGTTCTCTGGTAGTGATGTACAGTAAGGAGAGTGGAGGTTTTCTAAAAAGCCAGAGCTTTTCTTGCTGCAGGTTTCACCATGTGTGATTTTAGGAAATCGTGTCCTGATGCTTTTCTTTTCACTGAAGTATTTTTAGTTTCTGTACGATTTTAACACTTTGATATTTTTCAGGTTCTGCCATTATAATCACGTCGCCGGTGCAGCCTGTTCTGCAAGGAATGGTGGGAATGATTCCTCTGTCAGTAGTAGGACAAAATGGAAATACATTCTCATCACCTGCCCGCCAGGTAGCACATCACAAATAAAGCTTTTCAGAATTAAAACTGAAGTGATAAGGAGTCTTTTGGTAAATTGTGATGGAATATTTTGATTCTTTCAAGGTTCTGCACATGCCTGTGGCCAATCCAGTGTGCAACAGAAGTGTCCCAAAGCTTCCCATCCCTCCCAAATCACAAAAGATTCCTGGAGCAAGGAACAAGACTAATACAGGTACCTGCCTTGCATTCTCGAGAAGGGCGGAAGAAAAGTAGAGGTTCTAAAAACATGTCAGCTCTGAGTAATAAAGTTTTATAAATACCAGTGCCCCTCTGCCAGGTCACTGCTGGGATGGCTTTGAGAGAGACCTGTACCAGCAGTTAGTGACTGTATTTGTTCAGTTTACAAAGAAGAATTCACAGCATATAAAATAATTCCAAATGTGGGATCAATCTTATTTCCAAAATTTAATGTTTGAAGACAATAAAGTCATTTTTAATAGTTTACTTTTTATATTTCTGATTATCGTTCATCTTGTTGGTTTTAAGTACAGTTTATTGCTGCCATTGAAACCAAGCCACATGGTAACAAAAAAGTTATTGGAAGAGTTAGCAATTCTAAACATTTCTTAAGGAAAGTGTTTCATAGAAGTCTTACATATTTATATCAGAAAATGCACTCTGCTATCTCTTTTCTTTGCCATTTGAGATATATGCTTCTGTATATTCATTTCCTTGAGACCTTGCTTCTTTAAATAGTAAATTGAAACAAGACTGGAGTTACAGTCATTTCTCAGTATTGGGAGGAGGTAAAGAATAATAATTGAAAATAGAAAATAAACAGTTATAAGGACAACTTGTGCTTTAGCCCGTCTTACCTTTTTTAGGCAGAGTATGCTTACACATAAAAATAAAAATAAAAATGAAGTTATGAATTAAGACAAAAGCTGAGATCGTATAGTTAGTCTGCACTCTGGATTGCTGATGGATAACTGAGGGCTCCCTGTGGTTATTTCCCTTCAGCTTGGAAATCTCTACTGTGCATTTTTAAATCCAGCACAGCTGGGTTTGTCATGCCAGATCCACGCATTGTTGAAGTGCAGACAGCAAGCTTCTTGTTCATACTTAGTTGGCAACCTTTGCTAATGTGTTAACCTGCAAACTTTAAAATTATGAAAAAATTGCATCGTTTTATTGCTGGATTTTTTTTAATTGATTCTCTTATCAGGTGACATGTCATTGTAGTAACTGTGAGATTATTTGCTTGGAATATTGTAGTTTATTAATACTTTATCTGTTGTTCCAGGAAAAGTGGTACCAAGTGTAGCTGAGCCTTCGAACCATACAAATTCTCGAACACAAAGGTCAGTAGTGCTTGATATTCAAACTTGCTTTCTCCTGCCATTAATTTCTTCATGGGGAAGAGAGGTGGAGAGGAGAGCAGCTTTTTTTAACAAAGGCATAAGTAGTACCCCCTTTATTTCCTTCTGTCTGTCTGCTGGGAGTATTGGTACAGCTGGGTGCTGCTGCAGCCTGTGCTAGAATTTTGCTGTTACTGTTCCTATGTTAATTTTCTGTGGCTTTGTGTTTATTTTTTCCTGTCTCAGTTGTCAAAAATTGTTTGAGTGGTGTCCAAGCTAGGAGAAATTGCCTGTTAAATTTACTGGGGGATTTTATTGACTAAAACCTTTATTTTTTTCTTTTCAGGTGAGTTGTACCCATGGTTGTGTAGTACAGCTTTAACTGCCTTTATCACTCTGGCCCAAAGCCAGTAGAGTTTGTTAGGCTGAGTTCTGCATCTGGGTTTCAGCTGTGCAGATTAGAACACTGCTTGGTCATTTGTAAAGGGGAAAAGTCAAAGGAAAGATGGCGTGGAGAACAGCATGCTGACTTTGTATTGATGGATACAACTCAAGTGCTAGTTGGGATAGGTACAAGGTTTCTCTGGGGCAAGTGAGACGGAAGAAAGCAAGGCTTCAGCAGTAATTCTCATCCTTAACAGATTTAGGAAACAAAAGGATGTTGGGATGAACTAGAGAGTGTAGAAGGAGATAAGTTCAGTTTAAATATTAGCAGTGAAATGTTCTTTTATTGTACAAATGAAGCATACTTAAAAAATTTGCCCAGAACTCCGTTAAAATATTGGAAAAGCAGAGGAAAACTGGAACAATAAAGTCAACTTATTAAAAAAACCCAAACATATACCAAGGTATACAGTATACATGCATACAAAAAATAGTGATTTTTTTTTTTTAAAGCCACAGAAGCAAGATTTTGAATTATATCACTTTGATAATTCAGCTTTCTGTTAATTTTAATTGATCTCCAAGCACATTTTGCATAGCAAAGAGAGCAGAATGTTCCCTGTAAAGAGATGAATTCCTCATTTCTGCTCTCTACACTGTCTCATCTCCTATTTCACAGAAATACACCAAACTGCTGCCACCCATACCTTCTTTACCATCCCAAATGTACCACTGTTACTGCCCCAAAGTTAATTGGACTTTCCCTCTTACAAACCATAAAGGCTTATCGGCGTGGGGAGACTCTTACTGACGTAAGTGAATATGCAGAAGCTCCTCTTGGAAATGCAGCATTAGCTGGGAAGTGGGCACAGACTTAACAGTGGTATGAGCTGACAAAGCAGAAGCATTTTTCTCTTGACATTGCTACAGTGCGGTGGTGGCTTTTTCACATGAATGTGGCTGGTTGTCAGGTGGAGACTAAGCCCTGAGAAGTTCATATGTTTTCATCCAGATGCCCACTGAAAACTTTTTTGACTTGCTCCGTGTCCTGTCACCTACAGCAGATGCATAGGGGAGAGTTCAGGGCACGTGCATGATGCTGCTGCCCATATTATTCTGGCAGCCTCTTAGCAGTTTCAGCTCCAAGAACTTCCAGAGCCACAACCAGTATTCTGGGATGGACTGGCCTGTCAGGAATGTGCTCAGTTATTTTGAACTCAAGTGAACTACCAGCATCCACAAATATCACAGGGTAAAAAAGTTCCTAGGCTTAATTACCAGCAGCATCCAAACCTCCTTGTTTTATTTTGAACCTGATTCTAGTTTTACTTGATGCCCCTAGTTCTTCTGCTGGAAGATAGGACAAATGGCTTCCTTTTTGTTGGCTTTTTTCCCAGAGTTCAGTTGCATTTCCTCTCAGTCATCTCTCTTTCCAGGCTGAAGAGTCCCTGTCTACCTAATTGCTCTTTGTAGAGCCCGTTTCATATCTTTTGTCATCCTTTTTTGGTCTTCTCTGAACTTTCTGCCATTGTCATAACTTACTCTTGGTCTTTGTGTGTTGATAAAATACTTTAAAGCTCTCTCCATTCTCTAAATTTAACAGATGTTTTGAGGGGTGAGTGGGAACTTCCAGCCAGCTGAAATGAACTTGCCCACTAAGAACAAGTATGTTGCTCAAGTGTTTCCGTAATCATTTTCAGGACTGGAAATTCAGACAAGATTATCCCTGCAGAACTTGAAAGGAAAGTGGAGGAGAACTTACCTGTTGCTCCAGCAGAGAGCACAAGCTCAAATTCAAGACAAAGTGAAAGCCACAGGAGAGTGCTTTGCTTTGATAACCTCCTACCTGCTCCAGGAGGAAACACCCAGATTCAGACTACTAAGAGTTTATCCCAAAAAGAAAGAAATGAGAATACTTTATTTGCTGTTGACTCTGCATCGTCCTCTGCTAAGGCACAGGTAACAAAGAGAGAGAAGGAGAAAACGTTGCCTAGAATTTTGTGTAAGCCAGAAGTTGGTAGCAACAGAGGCACATCTGCAAAGGAGCCGCAGCCCGAGCGGAAGGTGGCAACTGCAGGGCTTCCTTTAGATCCCTTCCACAAGACTACAGCAAACAAAGAAAATGAATTACGAAGAGACACTGATGAAAAACAGAAGAACCAGGACACTGCCAAACTCTCAAATGGCCAACAAAGTGTTAGCTTATGGAATGAGAAGACAGTTCCTTCGGTGCAGGAACTGAACAAAAAGCAAGGGTCACTGGCCAGTGGGAATGGCAAATCTTCAGCGTCCGTTTCTCTGTCTTCAAAGGAGCCGAAGCGAGAACCAGCTAAAGTCTCCAGCCAGGGCCTTTGTCTGTCAAGTCCCTTCACGAAACAGTGTGTGGAAATGCTGCAGGACATTCAGTGGCACAGCCCGACTAATAAGACAGTTGAAAATGGAGAACTGCCAGTACCCCGCACGCCGTCTGGGGTTGGGGACAGACACACAGATGATACCACAGATAGTGTCCGGACCCCGACCTGCAGGCGCTTCACCGAGGACAGCACGACTCCCAGAGTTATGGTGCCCCCGGCCACCCCAGACCTGCCGGCCTGCAGCCCGGCCAGCGAGGCAGGCAGCGAGAACAGCGTCAGCATGGCTGCCCACACGCTGATGATCCTGTCACGGGCGGCCATCGCCAGGACCAGCGCCGCCACCCCCCTGAAGGACAACACTCAACAGTTCAGGTCTCTAAGGAGCACAGTAAAGAAAAGGAAACTAGAGGACTTGAATGAGGGTGAGAGAAATTCTCGGTCTGCAAATAGAAAAGACCTTCAAAGCTCTCCGACACCATCAAAAAAGAAGAAAATAAAGGCAAGTACAGGCGTTTGCTTTTTTAATTTAAAATTCTAAATATATATTAGACATCTATATATGTATTATAATGAGATGGTTCAGAGGTGCCAGTCCAAATCCCCAGCATCCTATTTATGTCAGTTTTACTAACTTTGCCTCTTGAGTGTACTCTGAACTAACAGTTTTCTTTAAATTAGTGTAGTCTTCAGATGCACACAAGTAACTTCTACTGAATCTCTGCACACAGCTCTGAAAATCAAATTATTTTTCATAAAACCTGAATGAGTTTCTAAATTCTAACTTCAGACTAAGTTTCTAGGTGGAATGTAGGAATTAGGCCAAATTCAAACTAGGCCTTGGAGAACTCAGGCTATATTCTTGCATCCTTGTTTACCACCAGGACTGGGAATCCACATTTTGTGTATTCCCAGTCTCTGTAGCCTACAGCACCATGCCTTCGACCTGGGGATTTAATGGCAAAGGTGTGAAATGTGAAGAAGTGATGTATGTAAATCATCAAAAAGGAGACACAGTGTAACTTCATAACTCATCGTACTTGGTTATAGTCTACTCCTGAAATACTGCGTCTGGGAAGTGCTCACTTACTAGGTACGGTGCCTGTGACAAGAGCCAAGAGGCTGTGCCTGGCTGAAGGCTGCAGCTGAAGCCGAGAGCTCAGCTGCTCCTGGCCTGTTTGTGCTCTGGGGGTAAGTGTGTGTGCATTTCAGTGTCTGATTTCTGGTGGAGCTTTGAGCAGTTACATCTACAAGGCAGATGGAAGGGTGAGGAAGAAAGAAATGCTTACAGACCCTTCAGTACCCCCAGGTTCTTTGTATTTAACACAACTGTTCTTTTCCTCTCCTACAGAAAAAGAAGCTACCACATTCTTTTCCAGCAGGGATGGATGTGGACAAGTTCTTGCTGTCTTTGCATTACGATGAATGACAAGAAAGAAGTTGAACTGTGACTGTCTAAAGCTGGGTGGTGTCATGCTGAGGTTTTTTATGGGCAGAGAAGTTAGTTCTAAAGGGTGAGTTGCACTTTCAGTGCACTGAAGTTTCACTTTATAGCAAAATCATGCTGTTTCTGAAGCAGGTTGCTAAGTGTAAATATCACTGAGTTGGTATATGTTTATTTTTGAAAGAGCACTTGCGTAATTATAGAGCCATTTAATTTGCAAACCTGTAAATTTGTATAAATGTAATGTAAGAAAAGTTGTATGTTTGCCGTTACACCACGTTGTCTGTGTTCTGCATTCTCTACTCCCCCCTCTGAACCAGCCAGCTGGTGGGAAGGTTGTGAAGTTGAAGGAGGTGTTGGTATCTCCCAGCTCTAAGTCACGGGCAGCTGACTTGGCCATTTCCCATTGTCTTGTTGAATCCGAAAGGGACTTGATCTTCAGCTTGTTCTGACGCTCTCTCCTGTCATAACAGTCAAACCCATGTTGTAAGGCATTGAAAGAGTTAACAAAAATACCAGTAACTAAACATAAGGCCAGTGAAGCCTCCAAACCTTTTTCTCATCTAATGAAGCTTTTCCTAACCTGTCATTCAGGTAAGAACGTTAATTTGGACAGGCCTTGTCTGTTTGCAGCACATGCTGTAGAGGATGTTATTTGAATGCAGAAGCCGTTTTCAAACAGTGTTGCAGAGTAACCCCCAGGGTTATACCCTGGTATGAATACTTAAGCCGTAGCAATAGCCAGACAAGAATTTCAGCGTGTTCTGTTGCAAAAGTCAATTTTTTTAACTGTCATTTTTACTGTTGAGAAAGCGTTTGTTAGTGTCACTTATGCTTTTTAGCCAGACATGGAAAAATTTGCATCTAATCTTTCTGTTTAACATAGAATTTGTTATAGCCATTACACAAACTCTCTTCAAAACAGGCCCAGGACAAGGTCAGCCTACATTTAGTAATAACTAGCATGAGTGAAAATTACCACAGCCTTGCTCCAGTACTCCAGAATTTTCTCTACTGGTATTTCCTCCTTTGTTCTCAAATTGTTGAGGTCTTAAAGAGCGCAAGTTTTCTTGTAAGAGATCTGTACAGCAACAGGGCAATGTTTCAGATAGTATACAAGGATTCCTAAGGAACCAATATTATGCAGTAGATGTTTATATTAAACCCATCCAATAACTAAATACTGCATAGTATTTACAGCTTGAATAAATACTTTTGTTTTCATATAAAGTTGTGTGTCTTGCTTAATATCTTGTAAGTCCACAGAGCAGCTTTGTGGATACTGCATAGAAAAGTTGTGTGGATCAGTCATTTTTAAGAGTTCAGCATTAAACACTAAGTTCTAATAGCAGCAATTGCCAGAGTGGCAAAAACAATTGTCTCTTTGCTACATGGTGCTATTTTATGCTTATTAGTATTCCAATAGCTGATATGTGATATTTTTAAATAGACTTGCTCTGTGACACATAGTGTAGTTCTTTTATGGGACAGCCACTGTCCCCTGTAGTCTTTCAGTGGAGGTGATAAAGATGTGAGGTGTGAGTGAAGCATCTTCAGTTCCAAGCTTCTGGCCTATGGCAAATAATTTTTTTGAAGAACAGGTGTCAAGAGCATAAATGAAGATTGATTTTCTTGGTATGTAGCATTTAAACCCCACTGTTCATTTGCTACCTCTAGAAGTACATTCCTTCCCAGAAAAAAAATAGATCCCACTACATCCCAAAGTATTTATTCCCCCTACTTTATGGAGAAAAATTTCAACTTCCTGTTGAAATTAATGTCACAATAAGAAAGCAGTTGTCCTAAATCCCAGCTAAGAAATGTAGAAGTGTTTGATGTTTATCCCTTGTGAGAAGAGGCTTTATACTGGTGAAAGAAATACCCACTTTTGCCTTGTGGTAAAAAGCCTGCTGAAGAAACTTCTCACTGAAGTCTTGAACAAGATTCATTCCAGGAAGGCGTTTTCCTGCCTCCCCTCATGCTTGCAACAGGAATGCTCAGCCCCGTGTTCCGGGAGGCCGAGCTGTGCCAGGTACAGGGCAGCTCCAAGGGAAGGAGCTGGAACAGTAACTGTAACTGTACTCCTTCAGTCCTCAGTCTGCCTCTACTTAAAAGCACATTGACGAAACTGCACATCAGAGATTTAAATTAACAAAAAAGGAGCAGAAGTACTTTGAGGCCATATTAGTATGTTCATGTGTAGGTAACACCACCACTTCTCATGGTTTGCTCAACCCCAAGCCAGGGTGAGGACATGCTACAGCCAGGCTCCTTTTTTGCAGCTGACCTGGCTTCCAGGTACACAACAGTAGAAAACCAACCTTTGAGTAAAATCACTTAGCAGTTAAGAAAAATGAGCAATAAAACTATAAGAAACTAGCTACTTCTAATAGCAGCACTATGTGAGCTACCCAGAGAATTCCTCTTCAGTGACATTTGAGAAACCATACGTCGGCAACAGAGGAGCCACAGGTAACAAACATTCTTTATTGTCAGGTCTCAAGACATGATCATAATTTGACATTTCCTATTTGTGCTGTATAAAAACTGCCACTGAGTCAAAAGTAATAAAAGCCCATCTGTCTGTATCAATCATCAATGGTGTTCTAAGAAATTTTAGAATAGCAATTAAGGAATTCATCCAATTATTGATAAATAAGATGTAACAGGTACTGCTGATCTGTTTGATCAGAGAGTGTCCAAGGCTTTGTTTCCAACACTATTTGGGCCTACAGCTTCTCTATCAGTATTGCAGAAGCACCACCACCTCCATTGCAGATTCCTGCAAGACCATATTGTCCTTGTTTCAGCGCGTGGGCCATGTGAACAACAATTCTTGCTCCAGACATCCTAAATAAAAGAAAAAAAAAAAGCTTAATTTGAAGGAAATTCTTAGTTTGACCCAGAGAGGATAGTTGGCAGAACATAGTATTGATTCATCAGAGGGAAAAAAAACACCAACAAAAAACCCAAACCAACCCTTTCACCTACCTTTAAATGCAATACAGTTATTTCTGTCTAGCTTCAGCAATTAAATAGATTTTTATACATACACAAACAAAAATTCCACATTTATCTAAAGTTTCTTCTGGAAAAGGAAACTGCCTCTAAGTCAGTCTTGTGTATTATGAAGTATCTCTACATGTAGCAAAGCTCTTTCAAGGAAGGTAACAAATCTACCACAGAAACCAAATTGATAGTAACGATTAATTTCCAACAGTTCATTATTTGCTCACAGCTTGCTACACTGCAGTATGCTGCTTCAGTCCACCTCGTGCAAAATCAGATGTTTCAATTCCATCAAACTGTCAAAATTAATTTTTAAGACAAAAAAAAAAAGTGTATTCCTTTATTGGAAGCTGATATTACAAAGGAGATGTCAACATGTCTAACTCTTGATTAGAGTTTTGTATGAGCCATGAAGTACTCCTACTTGTTCCTGATGTACAACGTGGTTACTTCACCTCTGTATTTACTTAGAGGTTTGAAATGGGTTTTTCCTGATAGACCTGGACCATGTAACATGAAGCATGTAATGAGATACACTTAACTCTTGAGTGAGCTGCTGGGAAACACAGCAGGTGATCTGACTCCTCTAACCAGATGACAGAACTTAAACAAAAGACCCACCAACATACCCCACACTATCCCTGTCTGCTGCATTAGGTGCTTGGAGACTTGGATTCACTGCCAAGAATGCTTTGACAAGGCCTGGAATTTCACTTTGCTCATGTAAGAAAAATAAAAGTCCCTGTATCATATCCTTCTATTTTTTAAGTTTACCCATAAATTTTATCAGCTTAACTACTTGGTTAATTATTGTTTACTCTGTCATGTCAATAGTGATTTGGGTTTAATCCTTCATAAAACCATATAACGAGCAAGCTTTTTTTAAAAGTAAGTGATGATTAACTGTGAAAAGAAAAATGGGATTGTGCCTTTTTCGTGGTACCTGAAATTTAACACCTGCTTTAAGTCACTATGTACTTGCTAGCAAATTTCTATTACTCTTCATACTTGCATTACATTTGAGAATAGAGGTAGATGTGTTAGCAGTGTGTCTAGAAAGCAGTGCCTCTGTGCAGAACAAACACCAGTCTTATTCTACATACCCTATTGGATGTCCAAGAGAGACAGCACCTCCATTAATATTTACTTTTTGTGGATCAATACCCAGCATTTTAATATTGGCCAGCACCACAACGCTGAAGGCTTCATTGATTTCCCACATTGCAATATCTTCTTTCTTCAGGCCCGTCTCACTTAGAATCTAGAAATTGTAATACAAATAATTACTACTATGAAAAAATTAGGAAGCTAATTCTAGAGGTAATTGGGTGTGTTTTTAAGGTCAGTGACTCAGGCTGCCCAGAGTCTGATTCCAGCTCACACTTCAGAACCTCTCTGTCAGATGGGAAAGGGCAAAACTGAGGTATTGAAGCACCAACTTCAGCTTTCACAAAAGAAGACGTGAAGAGTGCCCTATGCCAAGAATCCATGTATACTGGGACTGCTGCTACAGTAAGTACATTTAAACTGGTGTAGGATTGCCTCACGCCATACACTTGTCTTCAGTTCCTTTTTGAACTGGCCTGTACTTGTATAACCATATTTATCTGGCCTTTCAGCCATACTAGCTGCAAGGCTTCACAAGTACAAACAAGCCTGAGGTTTAAACAGTTTTAAGCAGTATAAAACAGTAATAATCTTTCAAAATAGGTGTGAGATATTTGTTACTCTGAAAATTGCACTCTAGTCTCAATTCCCTGAAAAACGTGTTCTTTCTGTTCATGATGTAATTGTAATTTTGATCCTAATTACAGAAAGATCTATGGAGGGATGAACCAACGATCCAGTGCCTGGGAAGTTTATTGTTTTTCAAAAACCACTCAGATTTATTCCTACCTTGGGAATAGCGTGTGCAGGTGCAATGGGGAAGTCAATAGGATCAACAGCAGCATCTGCAAAAGCTGTAAAAATCAGAAAAGCTGCTTAAAGACCTTTGGTTTTACCCTACATGATTTCCATTTGTGCAAGCAGAGAACCCAGCCAAGACAGAAAGATTCTGAATATAATGGTCCACAAAAGATCCACCTAAAGTTTAGTGCTTCAAGTGAGCCACATAATAACATCTTCATATTGTTAATATTATTCCATGTAGAAAACTGTTTATGATCAGAAGCCTGCTGGTACAACCCTTGAAATCTCAAGCAGCGTGTTGAGGAGATGCAGCCATAATGCCCAAGGGCTCAGCTTTTCTGTCCCATGAACACCAGATAACCAAACAGGACTCCCAGTCTGTGAGCATCTTCCAGGACTGTACTCAGAAGATAAGAAAAGAAAAATCTTACCTACTATCCGAGCCAAGGGTTTGACTTTCAGTCTCTTGGCTGCCTCTGTGGTCATCAGCACCAAAGCAGCTGCTCCATCATTCAGGGTACTGGCGTTAGCGGCTGTGACCGTTCCTAGAAGACATAAAGCCTTGCTTAAATGGAGGGGAAAGTGTCCTATCACTCACCTATATCCTGCTAAGGATTTATTTTTTTTTACCTTATGCCCTTGAACATAAGGTCTCAACAATATGGTGATACCTGCTGCAGTGAGGTAACTAAAAACGGGTTAATGTTTTAAATCAGTTTGGTTAAGCAAGGACAGGCACATGCATTCGTATGGTTTAGGTCAGGCCGCCTGCATCAGCTGCATGGCTGGTGATGACACGGGGTTCCAGCTCCAGAAGGGCTGTGAAGGGAGGGGCCACTCATTTAGCCAGAAAGATTGATCAGTGACAGATCTAGGGAAGTAACAGGCACGTGTGTAAAGGCAACTCCAGCTCCCACTGAAACGAGAGCTTGTACTTGCTGGAGACCAAGGCAACAGCTAAACCGAAACCAATCTGTTTCAGTCTTTTTAAAGTAAATGTCCAAAATGGAGTTTTTAACTGGTTTAAGGTTCTTGGACCAATTTTTAATCCAAGCCAGTTCACACTGTTGTGATGCGTGTTTCTAGATGTCTGCTGAGATAAAGAAGTCACTGGACTACTCTTCGGCCTTCAAGCTCTTGTGAGCAGGACTCTTCACTGTAACAGAGAATCCTTGCACTTGGTAGAAAATTAAGTAGTTCATTTAACAATATTTACCATTTTCTTTTTGGAAAACAGCTTTCAGCTTTGGAACTTTACTAAAATCAACACGTTTGTATTCTTCATCTTCTTTCACTTCTATATCTGGCTTTCCTGAAATTCAGATTTGGTTTAGAATTAACACAACAGTCCACTCTTAAGACATTCTAACACAGTACTCTCATTAAATGCTGCCTTCTTTAAACAACTTATTTCAGAAAAAAAAGTAAATACATGTAAAATGCATGTCAAGAAACATGCTTACAAAAAACGGAAAAAAATATTTCTTAATCCAATTTATTCACAGTAAATCCATTTATACTTCTTGATGGCTGAATAAAAAGAGACAAAGAACATATCTTTACAGTAATTAATGGGGAAATTAAAACACAGATGTCCTCAAGCTGTACTGGCTAAATTCAATAGCTAGTCTAACACTTACATAAAGGAGGAAGAAAATACAGTATCCAACATTAAAGAAAAATATAAAACCAAATCCAGGCCACAGGTGACTGACTGCTCTTCACCAGGAAGTCTGCGTAACAGAAAATTCTTAGCCAATCTAAAACTAGTGTTCCTGAAACCTGTGTGTTTAAACACCACCATTTGCACTGAACACAATGTTACAGCTTCATTGAGAATTACAGAATCACAGAATGTCAGGGATTGGAAGGGACCTCAAAAGATCATCTAGTCCAATCCCCCTGCCGGAGCAGGAACACCTAGATGAGGTTACACAGGNTTATCACAGCTTTTCATAATACCTTTTTTTGAAATCGTGACAGGAACGATTTCATTTTTCAGTATTCCTGAATCCCAGGCTGTCTTGCTCTTGGTGTAAGAGCCTATGGCATAAGTGTCTTGTTCCTCTCGTGAAATAGTGAACTTCTTCGCAGTATTCTCAGCACAGTTGCCCTTGGAGAAAACCAGACATGTTAGGCTTGGTATTCTGGTGGTGTGAAGTAGAAATGCAATGGAGAAAATTCAACCAGCAGATTTCCAGAACTGAATGTGACTAATATTTGGTGTCCATCTCTAATGTACACTGTCACAATCAAACAATAGCTTCTGGTTTTGGAATATGATCTTCAGATTTAGCAAATGGTTTCTGGAACCAGATTTTTAAAGCCATGAAGGAACCTTCCTTACAGGGCTTTTTTTTAATTAAAAAACTGCATGCAAAAGTAAGTTTTAAAGTGCTCCTGGCTGATGTCTTCAGAGACTGAAGATCATTGTTCAGCCACAGACCAGTATGTTCACATCATCTTACTCATGTTTCCATGCCATTATTAGCTTGCCTATTCCAAAGGCTACAAGAACAGGTCAACACACGGAGCTTACTGAGCCTCTGGGATCTGGTATACTAAAAACTGTACAAATAAAAGTACGTATACCTGTAGTCTAATAACTGGAATGAAATAAGTAGAATGAAACAAATCACTTTATATATAGGTCAGCATAATTATACAATCATAATTCATTACCAACCCTGTCTAAATATCCAGTGACAAGGTATTTTTTAAAAAATGATACTCATTTAGTCAACCTGCAAGATTTGTTCTTACACAGGTTTTGTTCCACCGCTCATTTCTGTAGAGAACTCAGTGAATCAACACAAAGCCCTTTAGTACTGTGTATGTCCAGTTCTTCAAACAAGCAAGTTCACTTATATGCAGTTAAAGAATGTAAAGTCTTCATGGCACCAGCAACTTAGTCCATTGCCAAAACATAGATAAGAGAAAGTTACTGAAGCCGCTGGACTGACCTTCCTGTATGTTCTCACACAGACTGCTCAGGTTTTCCAAGCAGCCTTCAGCTGCTGTAGTGAAGACAAAAAGGTTCTAAAATATTGCCCCAATCTCTTAAAACTTTGTGTATTACAACTGACTCCTGGAGTTTTCCCCACATACAGGAACTAGCAAAGCCACTATTTACATTCCTGTAAAAATGCTCACAATCAAAATCCATTTTAGCTGACATGTGGGAGTGGATTTCAACCAAGAGCCTAAGCGGAGCACGCCGCTCTGCAAAAAGGGGAAATGGCACAGGAAAGCTGTAAGGTCTGCACCAAATACATGGATCACAGCAGAATGTTCTTCATGACGTGTTTTCCTGTAGAGCAGTGAGAACACCAACTGATCAATCAGCAGTGCCCTGCAGTTGTGAATTACCACAAGCAGAGGTCAGAAATACTCATAAACTGACAGTAGCCATTCTCTTTCCAAACTGTTCTTCCCTATGCTGATTCTTCACTATATTCGTATCAGTTGTTTTCCAAACCCATCCTAAGTTGGCAGTTGTTTGTCCAACTTAAGTTACCATGCTGATGAGTAATATATCAGCTGACGCAGACCTTCCAACAGAAGGCATGATGCATGTACATTGGGGGAAGGAATATCAACATGAGAGCCTGCAGAACTGTACTGAGTAGGCACCCTCAAAGACATCAAGTAGCCTGACTGCCCTCTCCCACAGATTAAGCAACAGCAATCTACTAGTAACAGAACTTTGTTTTTTTAAATCCCTGCTCTAGGCTATCCAGACTTTAATCAGAAACAGGTAAATATTAAAACGCAATTTGCTATTCTGTTCTGACCTTCTGTCTAGCCCCTCCATTACCATTATCACAGGAAGACTGGAAGAATTTTTCCTCCTCTATTAACATTATTCCTCATTTCCAGGTTTGCTACATGAAGCATTTTCATAATACTTATAAGCAAGCTCTTCAAATCTGCAGAAGGTCTATGGTTGACGCTTTAGTACTTCAGTGCATGAATATTTACCATGTGGATATGATTATAAGCATCTGTCAGCCCATCTTTTACAATCAGGTCTTCCAGCTTTACTCCTCCATAAGGCGTTGATCCTCTGCTCATTGTGTAGGGAACATTAGACATGCTCTCCATTCCACCAGCAACCATTACATCCTGCTCAAAGGAAACAAGTTAAAATTACTGATAATGCAGCGTGTTCTCTATGACTTCTTGTAGGAACAAATATCAGTCCCTTGCACTTTTACTTCAAAAGCTTCTGAGATCAAATTACAAATTTTACTTTGAATAGTTACTTTTTCTATAAATTTCTCATTTTTGCTCTTCATTCAGAGCTCCATATCCCTATGGAACAAGCAAAAGTCAGAATCTAAGAGACCAGTAAGAAGAGACAGAGATTTACAAGTACCTGCAGTTTTACATCACAGTTTCATCTTACTATGTAAAAAGAGAGACTTAAAATATGGCTTTATCACCTGAAAAGGCCAGCAAAAAAAGATATACTAATGATTACTGAACTTGAATTAAGCTGAATCATTAGGGGCATTTATAAATCAGTATACTTTCAAGCTGAGACAAAGCAAACAAAGAGAAAACCTACAAAGAGCAAAGCTTTAAGGACCATAAGTGTACCTACAGTTCATCAGGCTAAACCCCCTAAACCCCAGGATCTCAGGATGTGAAGAACAGACACAGTTGTGTTTAATGGCATATCTGAATTATGGATAAATACAAGAAAAATTTGAGAGTTCAATAGTAGTGTTAATATAAATTCAAAAAGACTGCATCAAAATAGCAATAAGAAGAATAATAAAACTTTTTTGGTTTCTTTAAGTTAAGACTCAGAGAAATAATGGTTTGGTTCAGAATAGATTATAAACTAGTGACATGAAGTAATAAAGTAAAGAAAGAAGGCTGGAGACAAACTGGAAAGGCAGATAAATTGGAAAGGCAGCTGAGACATGGAAGCAGCAACAGATCAGAGGAATAAGAGTCCCTGGCATTTCAATTCTATGAAGTGAAACACAGAGTTAATACAATTGTTTATACAATGATGTACACTGACTGAAATCACTGGGAACCATCACTGACTTTCATACCACAGATACCTCACAGTCTGTAGCCAGGAAAAACCAACATGTATCAAACTTCCCTATTATTTATAGCTGTAAGAGACTAATAACTGGCCAAGTCTCTGCTTTTGCTGAGGCTGGCAGCACAGCGTGTGTGATCAGCTCAGCTGAAAACTCCAGTTCCCTTCAGAGCTCATGGCCTGCATTTGTCAAACAAACCAAAGGCACAGCCACTCTCACAAAGTCACTGGGTGTAAGTTACTAAATCCCAACGTAGGTGTTTACACAGACATGCTGGGCCTGGTTCAAAGTCCAGTGACAAGATTCCCACCGATTTCAGCAGAGCAAGGCCAAAGCAATAAGTAGTTGCTTAACTCAGCTATAGTGTTATTTTCACAGAAGGGACAACATAAGTTAAATATTTGACTTCTGTTCTGAACAAACAAAAGAATAGTAAGCACACTGCTCATTTAGGAGCCGCTTACATTGTAAACCAAAAATACATATTGACAATATTTTCACTTCAGAGAGGGGGAGATATTGGCAAAATGCTTTTGAGCATGACATTAAAAGCAAAATTGAAATGTCTTTCTTCACATTAACACTCATCCCACATTATCTGCTGCACAGCATTTAACAGCTTGCTGAAGACGGTGTATTCTCCCATCCTCCCACTAAGTGATACAATTTTTCCCCTTCTTCTAGAGAATCTTAGGACGCAGTTGGTAGAGATGAGCAATTCCACTCCTTCAATGAAAACATTTATTCAGCAACAATAGATTCTGCTTTTTCTTAAACAATAAAAAAGGCCCAAAACATCCTTAATGTACTTGGAAACAACATTGTTTTCATAGGTATATTTAATTCATTTAAGTGTTAGAAGTGCCTGAAAGTCAAGATTAAATGTGTTTCAGCAAGAACTAAGTCTACAAAAATTTCTTTTCAAGAGTCTTCAAACCAGAAAGCTTGAGAATTGCTGTAATTATTTGGGGGAGGGGGAAGAGGAGGTGGGGAAGAGGAAGAGCAGTAGGGAGAAGATGGAAATACCCACCCTCCCCCTCAGCACCTCCCCCAATGCACCTTATTTACTCAGCTCTAAAGATACATCTAACAATTTCCTAACTATAACATTTACTTTTTTTTTTCCTGTTTTAAACCAAAGCATACTTAAGTGATTATAAAATGAAGGTTGCATAAGCAACACAAAACCTTGCTGATTAGCTTTATTATCCCAGGCCAAAACACAGTCCAAGGGCAGTCACCAGTAGGCCAGGATCAGTTGTGTGTTTCTCACATACCTGGCTCCCGCACATGAGGCTCTGTGCTGCCATCATGATGGACTTCATTCCCGAAGCGCAGACCTTATTGACAGTTGTAGTAGGAGTTCGGATCGGCAGACCTGAGCCAAAGAAGTTGTACAAACAATCGCATTATTGAAAGGGTAGACTAGCACTTCATTGGTGTTCCAGCAGTATTTCATAGGGGATCAAGCCCAGGGTGACCAGTGTGAACTATTTAGCCTGGCAGGGCAACTTATCTACCCCCACCCCTAGTTACCATACTTCTCAGTCTCTTCTTGCTTCTTCCCTTCCTACAACAGACTCATGATAAGGGAACAAGCAGGTGAAGAATCAGACAGACAGAACTATTCCTCCTCCTGACATCCCAATCCCTGCCTTTAAGAAGCATTCAAGACTGAGAAGGCAAAAACAAGCTGTAGAATTTCACAACTGGCAATAAGACAGACCCCAGAAGTATCAGGGTTCTAAACACACACAATACTGAACAACACCAAAAGCGCTCGTTGTCAGTGTTGTTCACACAGCTGTCACTGAGTTACTATGTTCTGGAGTGCTCATTACAGTAGTGCTGGGCTCTGCTGTGAGCAGCCTGGCTCAAGACCATTGCAGCACTGCTTCTACCCTTGGCTTGCTCTCTAGTTTCACAACTCTGCTACCAGCACACCCACTCTAGATGAGCAGTGAGATGGGGAAACTAGCCAGGGGAAAGAAAAGAGCCGCATACCCCACATGGAAGCAGTTCCTTCTCTTCCAAAAACATACAGGGACAGAGCCAATAGAATATCCAGTTCTTCCCTGATCCATACCTTAGTCCTAGAGTCACACTAAGGTATGGAATCCCATCCCCACAGCAAAAGGAAGAAGAAAATAATTCCTGCACCCCAACAACATTTGAGCTGCCATTAACATTATAGAGCAAATCCTTCTGGTGACAGCTCCAGAGTCCGTGAGAAGATAAGTGTAATGACAGACTCTTATCTGCAGTTCAAGGAAACTCACTGACCCCTTATGCAGTAAGGCCTAGGAGTAATGATACACTAAAGAAAAAAGTCTGTTTCATGAAAGATCCCAAG
Organism: Brachypteracias leptosomus; assembly: GCA_013401335.1. Taxonomy (NCBI): domain Eukaryota; kingdom Metazoa; phylum Chordata; class Aves; order Coraciiformes; family Brachypteraciidae; genus Brachypteracias; species Brachypteracias leptosomus. The sequence goes on from VYZX01030160.1 coordinate 54,984, forward strand.
AGCAGTATCCATCATTAGTGTGGAGTGCTCTGGAAGTAGCAGCCTGGTCTCCAGTATCATCTTCTCCAGGTTCTGCAGACACCATAGGCACTAACATCCACATGCATATGAAAATCGACTCCTGAGGAATCAGGCCCACTTACAGGAGCACAATGTACACCCCTCACCTGCCATGGGGAAAAAAGCAGACACAGACTGTCCCGACAGAAGGCTGGGCACCACCTTGCTCTAACTCACAGCCCAATAGTCTGCACTGTCCACATAAAACCAGAACACCTTTAACACCAGTATCAAGACAATGAATACCTGCACCCAAGACTGCTTGTCTTGCTGGAGCTTGTCCTTGTCCAGCCTGCAAGACATTACCCATATATGCTTCTTTCACTTCTTCTGGAGGTATACCTATAAAACACAATCATTTTGATTCAGGATTCTTTGCACAGAAGAGGTAACTCCCTTTTATGAACCTTCCCACTGAAGTTCTCTGGCAAAGGCTGATGAAATGTGCCCTGTGCAACCCCTGTGCTCACGGACATTGTCCCCTCTTGGGTGCATCCCAGATCTCCACCCTCATATTCACGGAACATGGTGAACAGATGACCCTCCCAGAAGAGAATTCCCTGGTTGCCCTGCAGAACAAGCTACAGTTAACTAACTAGGACAAACATTTTCAAGTCTCACAAGTCACCTGAGAAGCTGAATTTCCACGGATGATTAAATGCATGAAACTTTCCACCTGCCACAGTTTAAAGAAACAGTTTTGTTTAACAAGGGTGAGCCAAGGCCCAGTGAGCTCCCACTGGACAGAAGAGGCCTGCTCTCCTGCTCCATCTCTTGCAACAGCCATGATGTTCACGTTCTTCTAGCACGCTGTTTCAAGAAGCCAAATTTGTAGAAAATTAACCCTCCTCTCTCCCCAAAAGACTTTTTTTCCTAATTTGAATCTATCAATAAACTCACAAGGGTGTCCCATGCAAAGAAACAGGCAGGGAAAGAAAGGGCCACTGTTTTCAGCAACAAGTAGCCTTTGCATCAGCTTAGGTGTGCCATAAAACCCCACCCCAGAAAAACAATCAGTGTGTTCAATCAGACACCCCCAAGTAATATCCTGCTCCTAGAAGCAGCACTTAGTTCAGACTGAAAGAAAATCCAACAGACAACTTTACTTAAACACCACTTGTGGATAAATACTTTAAGAGTGCCACAGCAGCAAAAACCACAGGATCTTTTCTTTACCAAGCAGCCTCAGACACTGACAGATACTGTTCTGAGCCACCTGAGGTTTTCCTTTCCACAGACAAAATATTCACATATACCTGCTTGGTCAATTGCTCCCTTAATTGCAATGGAACCAAGTTTATTGGCTGGCAATGATGACAGAGATCCTTGGAAAGATCCAATGGGTGTCCTTACGGCACTTGCTATCACCACCTCCTAAGAGGAGAAGCATGGAGTAAAAGTCACAGTCTTTCTCACACATATACCAGTATTTTTTAAAGTTACCCACTTTTACTCTTTTATTCATGTCACAGCTTCCCTTTTATCCTGCAAGTGTTTCAGAGCATTAAAATAATTATTAACACACACAGCATGGGCAATAACATAAGGAATTAGAGATCTGCATGCGCTGCAGGACTACGATCTTGTTGGGATGATGGAACCATGGTGGGATGGCTGTCATGGCTGAGGTGATGCCATGGGGGGATACGGGCTCTTTAGGATGGACAAGACAAGGAGATGAGAGAGGGTTGACCTTTACATGAGAGAACAGTCGGAGTGCACTGAGCTCAGCCATGGGATGGATGATGCTTCAAAGAGTCCCAAGGCCCTGCAGGGAGAAGGGGGTCAAAGAAAGTTGGTTAATATTTGAGGATTACCACCTCCCAGCTCAGGAGCTGTCCATTCCAGCAAGCAGGAAGTCACATAAAGATGCCTTAAGTTCTGCATGGATGACCAAAAACTCATACACAAAAAGGAAGCATACAGAAGGTGGAAGCAGGGACAGGGAACATGGGAGACACCATCCAAGCATGCAGGGATGAGGTTAAAAAAGTCAGAGCCCAAACAGAGTTTAATCTAGCAAGGGATGTCAAAGACAACAAAAAGGGCTTCCATAAGTACTAGGAGGCAAAAGGAACTCTAGGGAAAATGTGGGCCTGCTGCTGAATGGGGCAGAGGACCTGGCAACACAGGACATGGAAAAGGCTGAATGCCTTCTTCATTTCACTCTTCATTAGTAAGACTGGCCTTCAGTAATCCCAGGCTCCAGAGACCGGGGAAAGGCTGGAGCAAGGAAGTAGCACCCTTGGTGAAAGAAGATCAGGTCAGGGAATGCTTAATCAAACTGGACATACATAAATCCATGGGCCCTGCTGTGATGCACCCACAAGTGCTGAGGGAGTTGGCAGATGTCTTTGTAAGGCCACTCTTAATAATCCTGGAATGGCCACAGCAACTGTGAGAGGTGCCCAAGCACTGGAGGAAAGCAAATATCACTCCTCTCTTCTAGAAGGAGGACCTGAGGAACTAACAACTGGTCAGCCTCACCTTGAATCCTGGGAAGGTGATGAAACAACTAATCCTGGAAACCACTTCCAGGCACATGAACAAGAAAATCATCAAGAGTCATCAGCATGAATTCACCATGGGCAAGTCATGCTCAAACAATCTGGTAACCTTCTACAATGGAATTACCAGCTTGGTAGACGGAGAGCAGTGCACGTTGTCTGCCTAGACTTCGGTAAGGTTTGCAACACTGCCTCCCTCTGATCTTCACATAGAAGCTGTTGATGTATGGCCTGGATGAGCAGACAGTGAGGCCCATGCCATGGGGTGATCAGCGTCAAAAAGTCTGGCTGGAGGTCACTAACTAGCAGTGTACCCAGGGGTCCATACTGGGTCTGGTCCTGCTCAACATGTTCATTAATGATCAAGATGTTGGGACAGTGTACCCTCAGCAGGTTTGCTGGTGACACAAAACTGGGATGAGTGGCTGGTACACCAGGGGGTTGTGCTGCCACCCAGAGGGACCTCAACAGGCTGGGGAAATGGGCTGAAAGGAACCTTTTCAACAGGAGGTACAAAGTCCGGCACCTGGGGAGGAACAACTCTTAGCACCAGAACCTGCAGGTGGCAACCTAGCTGGAAAGCAGCTTGGAAGAAAAGGACCTGAGAATCTTGGTGGACACCAAGTTGAACATGAGCTAGCAATGTGTCCCTGCTTCAAAGACAGCCAATGGTGTCCTGGGCTGCATTAGGCAAAGTATTGCCAGCTGGTCAAGGGAGTTGATCCTTCCCTTCTGCTTTGCCTTGATGAGGCCACACCTGGAGTGCTGCATCCACCGCTGGGCTCCCCAGTACACAAGAGACAGGGATGGATATACTGGAGAGAGCCTAATAAAGGGCCACAGAGATGAAGGGACTCAAGCATCTCTCCTAAGAGGAAAGGCTGAGAGAGCTGGAACTCTCAGCCTGGAGAAGAGAAGGCTCAGGAGGACCTTATCAATGTGTATAAATATCTGAAGGGAGGGTGCAAAGAGCAGAGAACCAGGCTCTTTTCACTGGTGCTCAGGCACAGGACAAGAGGCAATGGGCACAAAGTGACACAGGGGAGGCTCCCTCTGAAACTCAGGAAACACATTTTCACTGTGAGGGTGACCAAGCACTGGCACAGGTTGGCCTGGGAGGTTGCTGAGTTTCCCTCCTTGGAGATATTCAAAACTCCATGTCACAGCATAACGTGTAAGCAGTAGTTTTAAACATGGTATGACATTCCTCTCTATATCAAGTAGCCCCTCAAAACAGATTTACTCTTATTTTACCTCTCAGCTTTAGTGCAACATCAGCATATCCACCTGCTAACCCTGTGAGAGTAGCATGAGGACCTGGCATCACAAAGGTGCCCATTTCAGACCTTTGGCTGACCCTGGACAACTACTCAGAAGCAGCAATGACTAATTCCAGCTGTGCTGATTCCAGTGGAAGTCTGACACAAAGCTTTACAGGGTCTCACCACAAGTTCTTTATTTAGAAAGACAAACAAAGGAAGAAAACACTAGAAAAAAAAAAACCAAAAAAAAAAACCCCAAGGGCAAATTATACTTATTTAAAACCAAGAAGCTGTTTCTGAAGCTCTTCTTCATCATGATTGACTTCAGTGATAGTAACATACTTCTCACCTTTTACATTGTAAAAGCAAGTTGCAGGATATACACAAATAACCTCAGAGGGATTAGTTGGCATCAGCCCCATTTTCCAGTAACAAGCAGACAGCTGCATTAAGTCAGCTGAGACACTTCTAAACACTTTTGTCCCACACTACCTAACAATTAGCAAAACAAAATAAAAGGAGATCTCACTTTTATTCCAGATTTTACAGTAAAATGTGACTTGGGCATAAGTCACATTGTCTACAACACACATTTTTTCATGACAACCTAAAAAACTTCAACATTTAAAGAAAGACTTAAAACTGATTTCTTCCGGTCAGATGGTGCTTTATACTTACATTTAAAGTCCGCTGTGATGCATAGCCATGGCTTCTATATGTAAAAGCCTGAAAATAAGAAAGTCCTCAGAATTTCATATCAAGAAAGCCAGTATCATGACATTTCAGTAACATACCAGTCTCACAGAAGTAATAATTTTTTTTAAATAATATCTAAGAAACACATAATAACTAATAATATCCAAGAACACAGCAAACACTTTTTTAAAAAATGTAGTCTAGTCCACACTCTCACCATGACATCTGTGATAAAATCTTGTCTGCAAAATAAATAGATACTGCTTTAAAATCAAAAAGCACTTCATTTTGGCTAAGTCTGTGATGTACACCTATAGCATATGTCTACACCAGGGAGTGAGTGGTGTTACCTTGAAAAAGATCACTAGTCCCTCTGTCTGCTTCTCTGGACTTTGATTAGTTCATTGCTATTGCTAACTTCACTACTTTTTGAACAGTGGCAGTTTGTGTCTACAGCTTCATTTAATTGGTGTGTCATGAACAAATTTAGGATAATGAATTCAGAAAGCTACAACAAAATATTTTTAAAACCCCAAGAAAACAAAACCAAGAAAAAGGTGTCACCTGAACAGGATAATTCACCAGCTACTAGCTTCATCTAATTGGTGCAAAGATACATCTGTAGGTATTATTTCGTATATTAACAGAATTATCTTTCAGCTAGTGCTTTAAAATATCAAGAGTTTAATCCATTTCCTTAGACAACATTTTAGTACAATGGAGACATCTGGTTATTATGGAGTGAAAGCTAAATAAATAATTAACTACTTAAGGACACTGCAAAACACCATAAATATTATAAATCACCAAATGCCTTCATTTAGTCTGTTTCTCTCTTCATTTGACAATCTTTGTCTAACAAAACCAGAATTTTTCCCACTGCTTTTCAATTAGCTGTTTGCTTGGGGATTTTTTGGCTGAGGTTGTAATAACCAGCAGAAAGTTTGTTAAACTTCTCTTCGAAAATTAATTACATCCCTGCAGTGCTTTAATAAGAGAGCTTTCTAGGGTTAGTGTCAAAAAACAAAACAAAATAAAACAAAAAGAAACACCAAAAGCCCCACCACCCTAGCAAAGTCACATGCCCTTACTGTGCTACACCTGAAGGTTACCTTTGTAGTAACTGGACAAACCAGGCAATACTCTCATAAGCGTAACTGGCACCTGCTAGTAGTGCCCATGCTTACAGACTTCTTTTATTTAAAAACAAACCCAAAAAAATCACTTTCTACAGCTGATAAGACACAACTTTCAGCTTTGCATATGGCAGTGCGGCTCACTCACAGGGAATCCAGCACCTGCTCTTTTCTTCCCAGTACAGCTCTCCACCCCAGTGTCAGGATCCCAGCGCTCCAGAAGAACCAGGCACTACCCATGAAGCCAGCAGTGCCCCAAAGCACTCAGTGTGTCACCTCATGCACGTGGAGACACTACATCTGCCACCTGCTTCCCCTTCCTGGCCGTGGCCGACGAAACTCTTCCACAGCCGCTGCCCACACCTGACAGCCGCCGGAGCGGGCAACAGACGGACAAGGGGCTGGGCAGGGGGGCGAACTGCGCAGGCAGGAGCTGCAGAGCCGGGCGAGGCCCCGGCCAGCCCGCTGCACTCCCGGCGCTGTCAGGCGGTTACAAGGCGCTGGAAAAGTCGCTGTCAAGATCGCGGCCCAAGGCCCCGGCCGCGCTCAGCGCGGTGCCCGGCCCAGGGCCGCGGAGGCGGAGCGGGGGCACCCGCCCTTCACCGGCCAGGCGGCTTCGGGACGGCGCGACCCAGCCCAGCCCCCGCTCCCCCGGCTGAGGGCCCCACGGCAGGAGCCAGCCCAGGGCCCGCTACCTCCCCGTAACTCCTTTCCGGGCCGAGCCTCCCTCCCTCCCGCCGCGCCAAGGAGACCGCAGCCTCCCCAGCGCAGCCGCGGGTGTGACCTTGGCCAAGTCCTTCTAGGCCTTGCGGCAGGGCCGGGGCTGCCCTGGGAGCCGAGGGGAAGGGCCGGGGCCCGCGCCGTCCGCCTCACCCGCAGCAGCTCCGCGGCCGGGCGCCGCCAGCCTAGGATCGTCGCCGTCGCCATGCTCCCGCCGGCCTCCCCTCGTCCCCTTCACCACCGCCCCCGCCTCGGCCTATGGACGGCGGCTCCCCGCCCCCTCCCGGCTCCCATTGGCCACGGGCCCGAGGGCGGTGCCGAGTCCGTCCCTGCCATTGGCTGGGCCGGAAGGCAGGTGGCGGCGCCAGCGGGGACAGCGCGGCGCCCGGCCCTGAGGCGGGGCGGGCTGCTCGATACCGCCCACAGGCTGTGCGGCCCGGGCCGGCCCCGCCCACCGCTCCTTCTGCGAGCCCTAGCGACAGCGCCCTCTACCCCACCGCCGGTGCTGCCGCTGGGGAACGGGGCAGGGCGGGGCGGGAGCGTCGCAGCCCACCCTGAGGAGACGGAAGGGGGCAGCCTCGGCTTCCATGCTGAGGAGAGAAATTACTAGCAACGAACGGCGTGGAAGGCCCTGGCAGGGTGGGAGCCATCTCCCAGGGTTGTCTCTGCTCCCCAGGCCGCGCCGCGACGACCCTCGGCCCGGCCCCAGCAGCGTTAACCTGCCCTGAACCGCAGGAATTTCTCCCCACGTGGAACGCGTCTCAAAAACCCCCGCGCGGTTACAGGGTCTGTGGGGATGCGGGTGCTGAAGTATTTCTGGGTCTGGGGCACTGTGCAGCTGGCGTGCCCCAGTGCTGCAGCTGTTTTCAGAGCAGCCAACAACTTAATTCCGCTTGAACTCCTTCCTGTCTAGCCCTGGCGTAAGCATCTAACAGTGTTACCTTGGAATTCAAACCCAGTTTGAACCATCTCACCTGCTGCCTCTACACAAAGGCTCGACCCCAGCTCGATCTCAGGATGCCCATACCAGTTCCACAGTTTTCCCTGCACTTCACCTTTCCCCCCTCATGCTGCCTCTGAATCCAGATTTCTAGGTGGAGGCCAGTATTACATCTCTACAGCTGTCTGCCTGCCTGACAGGGCCTCTCTCCATTCCATCTATCCAACAAGCAAAGTTAGGCCAGGAAAAGCCTGGTCTTTCCTTGGTCTTGAGCTTGGCATCTCAATAGAACCGTCTCAAAAGACAAGGTGACATTCCTTGTGACTTGTGCTGCTGCACACTGTTTAGGACAAGCAGTTCTAATTTGTTTCTGATGAGTCTTGCTTACCTTCTCAGCCACTTCCTGAAGGGGCCAGGATACCAGCTGTTGCAGTAACCCACAACTGACTGCTTCATTCCCTGCAGCTTATGTCTACAAGCCAGGTAACACAGCACTTACTTGCACCTTTCCTTCCCTTCGGACCGTGAACTGCAATAAATGCCAAGAAGCATGCTTTGGATATAACATCCAGAAAGCAAAAGTATCTCAACAACTCAGAAAGAACAGAAGATTTTTACCTTGAAAATATGTATGTACCATATAGGAAAGACTTCCAGCTTGGTTATTTTTCAGAAATTAGTAATGTCAAAAAATATATAGAACAGTAAAAGGGAAAACTCTCATTTAACTGCCTTTACTCTTGCAATAAAAGGCCCTTTTTCTGGGATAGAGCCTGCTGATGGATGCACCAGGGCTAGGATCATCCCAGCCAGAAAGGCACTTGGATTCCCAGGCCCTTTACTGGAGCTCACAAAAGAAGGAAAAAGAGGACATTAAAGATAATCTTAACCTCCCTCCAGACACAGGGAACCCTGAGCTGTGCAGCATCAGGCACCTCCAGTCTGGGCACAGCCTGTGGTGTAGATCCCATCCAAAGAGGTTCCCCAACAGTTTGGTCTATAGAGCTCTTGTAGGATCTTCTGAGAAGAAAACAATTCTGGTCATCATTCCTTCTGTCAAACAAGAGGATGTCCACACATTCACTGAGATAAAGACAACATGCAGGTGGTTTGACAAGCATCCAGGATAGGCCAGAAGGCCATAGCATGGCGTAGCCTGTGCCATCACATAACCTGCTCCTTTTTGGGTTAACTAACTCCTTGACCTACAACAATCTTCTGGTTAGGACACTGCTGAAATAGAACTATTATAACATACAGAGCATCACATCCCTGGCCTAAGGGGTAAGCAAGGTTATTGGGTGCTTTACCAGCTTTCAGCAACATCTTAACACTGTGGAAATTTAGAAGATACAACATAGCATTTTAATAAAATTATTTAATTGTTCCACAAAATCAAGTCTCCAACAAGATGACAGATACTAGAATCATAGAATGTATGGGGTTGGAAGGGACCTCTAAAGGCCATCTAGTCCAACTCCCCTGCAATAAGCAGGGACATCTCTAACTTTTAAATTAATGCTAGTCCAAGAAGTAGGTTTAGAGCCTTTCATGGTTAGGTCAATGTCTCAACCTAAACTGTGATCAATTTACACTGGTAGGAGTTGATTCAGCAAAGCAACCTCTGTGACAACTGGCTTATTTCTAGACAACTGCACCTGGAAAACCATTCTGTGAAAGATTACATTTTGCTCCAACAGAGAAAAAGAAGTTTGGAAATAATGGCAGCCTGCTATCAAAGTTCCACCTGCAAGGATTTAACAGTCACTCAAAAATATTTATTCCACACCAATAGTTCTAACCTTTGCATATACCAGAAAGCACAACACACTGATGTTAGCTGGTGCACTTAGAGGGAAAAAAAGGAGTTGAAATGTAAAAAGAGATTCACATTAAAAGGCAAGGACAACCAGATAAGAAAAGCCATTACAGTAAAAGCACCCCTTCAGGCCATCAGCTGTTCCCTCACCAGTTTGTTGACTGCAGGACCAGGTACCTGAAGGTCCCAACACTCTGGTGACAACACCAGCAATTTTCAGTGACACTCATTGTAAGACATTTCAGAGACAAATCAACCCAAACATTCAGCAATCCAAGGACGTCCCTGTGAGCTGCACATCTAAAAACACCAGAAAAAGTCAGGCACCTCCAGCCACCTCTGTATGGTGACCTCTGAACATTTAAACTGAAAGACTACAGCTCATCATTAAATAGAACTGGAAAGACTAAATGCTCTACATAGAACCTTAAGTAATTGAAAAATCATAACAAGACAAGAACTGGAAGTCTTTTTTTTCCTCTTCCTTATTTTAGTATTCTGACCGTAACAGACTTTCAGACCTGGAATCAGACAAATTTTCAAGGGCAGCACCTGTATTCAACTTAAAAATTTTGCAGGGGAAGACATCAAAATATCTTGCTAAATAAGTAGTCTTTTATATTACATTTTTATTTTGCAAGAAAATAAATTATACAACTTAAAAAATAAAATTCAAAAATTAAGCAGTACATCAAAATAGTTCAGCTGGACTGCCATACAGAAACTACCACCATTCAAAATTGTACAGCATTATTATCTTGGTAGTGGCACACATTCAAAATTGTAAATACCATACGTAGATAGATATTACAACTCAGGAACTCAAGTTTGTTCAACACTCCAGACTACATATAGTGTATATGACAGGAAAGCTTTCATGTATTGTTTATTTCACAAATATGACTTCAAAGAATTACAAAGATAGCATCCCAGTCATTTTGATGAAAATAGAAAACAGTTTGAGTTCAAGATAGCAAATCTTTCTGTAAAACTAGCAAATCTTTTTGCCAATTCGTATTTTTAAAATTTGCACTTTACAGGACAATGGCATCCCAATGCAAACCAATGTAACATAAATGTTCTGAATGTTCACATATTAAGTTTAAAAAGGTGAAAACGAGAAAGTCACATCGTCTTTTGGAAATGTAATTGCATTACAGTCGTAACAAATGAAAGATAGATGAGGAAAAATAGAAGCTAGGGACACCAACTGTGGAAAGAGGAAAATGGAAGACTTCAGAATTGAAACTGAGATCATCATCAAGTTGTTGGGACAGAGAAAAATTTAACGGTATTTCTTAATTAAACCCATGAAGAGTGATTCCCCCCCCCCTCCCCCCCATACACCAGATTTCATTCCATTGCTATTCACCATGGCAGTGTGTGTGGCAACGTGTTTTTCAGATACAGCACCTCTTTAAGCTAGGTCTTTGGACATATATATTCATAGCTAAAAACTGCAGCCTTAAAAGTGCATTGTTGCCATATTGCAAGCGAAGAATAGTTCATTTCCGGTTAGATCTGAACTCTCCCCTCCCCAAAAGAACAGTTTCCCCCAGGTATCTCCCTGTGCCCCAGGTGATACTAGTTTTTAAGTGCATATTGGTGAAGGTGACCTGATGAAGGACGCTAAATGTGACTCTGCATCTTTAACAAATTTGCTGGTGAGTCTCAAATTTAATAAAAAACCTGACATCCATTTCTGGTATATATTTAAAGAAAAATGAACGTGTCATAGACACCTTACCAATTCTATTTCTGCATCCCAGGTGTTGAGAAACATAGAGATAACATTCAGGTTGTATTATTTTATATTTATTAGCTGATCCTTAGCTTTTAGCAACCTGTTGCTTTCTGCACACACTCCAGCTTCCTAAACAGTTCTGAGATGCAGTCTCTTAAGCTTCTCTCTCAAATTCAATCAATGGCTTCAAAATCAGCACCATCCCCTTTGCAGCTCTTTTCTCCGTGACAATTTCACACCTGTTCTTCTCCAGTTAAGGGTTGGAATTTTTTATGTTGGAAAGAGTGTGCTCAGACTGTCGTGTTTTCCCCCAATTATCCCAAGCAAACATTTATTACTTTTAAATTACAAAGACTGAAAGTCTTGCAGCACAAAGTTTTTTATTAGAATTCTGTTTTCTAATGTTCAATAGTTGTACTGGTTACCCACACAGAGCACCACTTGCTTTCAATTCTGAATTGCAACACCACAGGGCCAACAGAAAAGATGCAATATGTTTAAACAGCATCTACTTTTGAGTATCAATGAAACCATGTAACATGAGCTGTGGGATTTCAACCAATTGTAATTGGCCAGGTCTTCATTTCACTCCATCTCCTGTTCATGAAACCCTCACTACCAAAAATGTCTTACTCCAATAGATGTCCAGGCTCACCCTGTCCTCATGGACATGATGTCAGCAGCAGGGCACCCGGCCTGGTGAAGCAGCCCCTCCTCTCACCTTTGCTGTTAAACCCCTCTCACTGTGACACTTTACCGTGACCACGCCAAAGCAAAACTCCTCCTCTTACTTACTGGAAAGTTTTCCTTTTCGACTAAAGTTAATTGTATCCTCTTCCCCCTTCCAATCATCAAAGAAGATGAGACCCTCAGATGCTGTATTTCAACTGATTAATTAAAAAACAAACTGGGCACACTTTCAATTTCTAGAAGAATACTCATACAGAACTGAGTAAAGCGCAACTTACCTTTTGTCCCAAGACAGGCACTCTGCTCCAGTGAGTCCTGTTATCAGTCCAGTACATGCTGGGACATTTCAGAGTAGCAGAGAGGCAGGCAGTGCCAAACGACTACTTAAGATGATTGAAAACAGAAGAGGTAACATTAAAAAGCTGAAATTCCTGATGTGTTTTTGGCACTCTCTCTGCATACACTAAACAAGGTAGCTTTTTGTTAGAACTGCATTTCCTACCCTGCCAGTTCCAAAGTAAAAAGCAGGTTTGTTTTTCATATAAAGATGTTGACTTCTAAGCAACAAGCCAGTCCAATTGGATTAACCTTGTATCTATATATAAAGTTACCAATGAGGAATTAGTACAGGGGTCTTCAAGTGTTAACCTTCTCTTCTGGGGGAGCTGTGCATTAATTACTCTTTAATGCATTCAGATATATGTAGTCATACTTAAATACTTGAAATACAAATATTAAATGTACAAGGAATACACTTAATATTTCTGTTCAGTTTAACAGACCCATTCATGAAAACTGCTTTTAGAGTGAAGTATCATTCAAGAAACCTTTACCTTCTCAAAAAGGATTGTAGCAAATCATCCATCCAAATAAGGTAACAAATAATGTATATTCACTTGTTTACAGCAAACAACTTAAAAACAATGTTCTCTTGCTTAAGGAAAAATATCACCCATGACTTGGAATTACTTTTATGTCACTTATGCGTCAATTTTTAAAATCCAGTTACTAGATTGAAGCACTGCTCTAGCCAACAGGTTTTAACTGTAACAAATACAAATCAGTTGTGATGTGTGTGTTTGTGTCTCTCAAATGTTATTACATAAAAAGGATCAAAGGTGGACAGTACATTACTCTGCTGATCCAAAACACAAAAGTGAAAGTGCTACTTCTAGTCCTAATTGCATTTTAAAAAACAAAACAAAACAAAAAAACAACCCACAAAAAAAACCCCAAACCCAAAACAAAACTAATAGCAGTTCCTCAGTGCATGAATATTTGAGTATTTTTTCCTTGTGCAATTACTGGTCATCTAAAAACCCAAACCTGTATTCTTCCTGGTGGGTGTAAATCAAATCTACTTTAAGAAGTTCACAACGGGCTCTTCATGAATGCAAGTTTCCCACAAAACAGCATGCTGTTAAAAGTGTGCAACATGAAGGGAATGCCATCATGCTAGCTGAATGAGATTGGCAAAATACAGTCCTCTGTAAGGTAAGGCAGGGATTTTTAATACGTAACGAAAGTCAAAACGAGTCCTTCTGCAGCACAAACTTGCAGCTTTCTGTCCAAGCACCCTTCCGTTTGTGTTCTCAGCATCCTGCAGAGTCCTCAAATTATGCCATATATATGAAGGTGTTGATATCCGACTCATCTCTTCTGATATATTTGTGCTCTATAAGCCATTCAATTTGCTCTTTTATCATTTTCTTTTGTGGCAAGAACATGTTTTTCAATATTTCTACCAGTTCAGTCTGCAGCTGGGCATTAGTAATTTTCTTCCGCATTTTCATTATTTGGATGATAGCCTCCTGGTGGGGGACAAGAGAAAAAAAAGGTTAATTTTTTTTTTTTTTAGTTACCTGGATGAAGTGAACATAGCATTAATCAGGGAGTTCCTTGTAAGGCAAGACAGCAAGGAAACCTGTATTTTTTCTTAAAAATCAGATACACGCTGCATTTCTCAGCTTAAGTAGCTACTGAACTGCTTTTACAAAGAAGTTGATAAAGGGAAAGAACGAAGCACTGGCAAGATGCAAGAGATAGAAGCCAAGGCCAGTCAAAGGAGAATCTGCAGTTAAATTTATACCTAGAGTGTGAATTACTCACTGAAATTTAATGTTCTTTCACTCTCTGAGCAGAAGTTGCCATTTCCAGGGTGACTTGAGATACACCTCATGAATACCTCATAAAATTAATGTCAAACTGAACTCATGAGGAGTTCTCATTTCATAAACACAACCAGGCACTAATCCTTCTGCTGGAAGTACGGCCAAGACGTTACGTCAGGTGGTACAGTTCACAACATGCATGGCCTGGAATCTAATCTGGCTGATAGAAGCATAGAATCATAGAATAGTTTCGGCTTCAAGATCATCGAGTCCAACCTTAGACCTAGCCCTATCAACACCACTAAACCATGTCCCTAAGCACAACATCTACCCGTCTCTTAAACACCTCCAGGGGTGGTGATAGAACAGATCTACAGTTTGAAGGTAAGATGGGAGAGACTCCATTGTAGGTAATGGTCTCTGATGCCTGAAAAAAATCAGGTTTTCATAGAATCATAAAATGGATGATTGGAAGGGACCTTAAGGATCATCTAGTTCCAACCCCCCTACCATGGCAGGGACACCTCCCACTGGACCAGGTTGCTCAAAACCCCATTCAACCTGGCCTTGAACACTTTCAGGGATGGAGCATCCACAGCCCCCGTGGCAACCTGTTCCAGTGTCTCACCACCCTCATAGTGAAGAACTCCTTCCTTACACCTAGGAAAGACTCTTTTTTACATATTAAAAATAATTCTTTTTTTAGAACTATCAGCTCAAAATATCTGACATGAGTATCTGGCTGAAGGCCAACCAATCACAAAGGAAGCTGTTGTTTGTACATCGAAGATGTACTTACAAACTTCCCCTCTAAAGAGAAGGCCTCTCAAAAAGTCTATTACTAAACCATGATTGCTAATTGCTATTACTAAACCATGATTCCCACCTCTGAGATTCCTCTACTCCTCATATAGAGCAGTCAAAGAGATCTCAAGACTAATGATGCTGTTTGTTCATGCTGGTGGCTCAAGTCAGTCAACTTTCCCATCTGCTGCTGCCACCCACCACTACACCCTTACACCTTCATCGCTTGCTTTGCATCTGCTTTGTCCCCTTTAAACAATGTCATGGTACATCAGAAAAGGATAACTGCAAGTGCACAAACACACACAAAACCCAGTATTCACAAAGGATCCAAGACAAACAGCAAAGCTAAGTTCCAGTGGGATTCAAAAGCATTCATTCCATACAGCAACATCCAGGCGTAGACAGCATGCAGTACAGATAATGCAACAAAAGAAATGGGGTCATTTTACATGTCTCTGGCACTTTACTTGCCTGGGTTCGTAATATTCTTAGCTGGACTATTCCTTCATTTTCCTCTTCCCGCATTCTCTCTGTAGTAAGTTGCAATCGACCAATCAAATTGATCTTGCCCCTTTTCTGAACTTTAGCGTTTTTTCTGAAAAAGTCGTATTGTGTGAAAAAACACATTTTCAATTAAGGAATTCCTGTTAAACTTAAATTACAGCAGCAAGGAGAACCATCAGGTATCGGGTCTTTATAGGCTATCAGCACTGCAGCAGTGAGATACTGCCTCACAAGTCAAACCCCAGTGACAAATGTCTCTGCACAGCAACACCAGAATAAACCAGCACTACAAAAAACCCATCAGCTCAAACTGAGTGTCCAAAGTTGAAAAGTTACCAGTACTATTTCAAAGAATAAAATTTCAGAGAAACATATTTCAGTTTAATGATATAAAACTAGGCTTCTTTGGAGGATGTTTTTACAAAAACGTTGAGAAAACTGGACTAGTTAATATTCCATCAAAAGAACTGTCTAGCGGAAAAAAAAAGGATGAAAACCAACTACTGCAACCAGGAAGGCTGATGGCCTTCGTCAGTGGTCACCCACAAACTTTCTGTAGAACCTGTCTCTTCTGTCACATCTTCCCATCACTTCCCAGAGCCCATGATCCTGATGATAGGAGTAAACATCACAACCCTGGTCAAGAAACTAAGCCCAGAAAGCAGATTTGTCACCCCTCTCTCTCCCCCCCAACAGCCCCAGGTGTCCAGCAGCTACCAAGAATGAGGCCCAGAATCCAAGATTACTCACAAGGAGCCAGTTCTAATCACAGTCATTGATAATAGAGAGAGGGAAAACCCCAAAGTAAACCATGCTGGATGTAGTATATACCATTTAGATATTCTCTTTTTATACTTATGCTCTGAAGGATTTCAAAGCACCAATAGAAGAGCATTTCAATTCTCACTGAAATAAAGATACTCCTTCCCAGTGAAAAACCCAAAAGCCCAGCTTTTGACAGCATTTCATGTTATTAAGCAGTTTCATTTCCTCTTTTAACTTACCACTCTGCTTCTGAAACTGTGTGTGTGTGTGTTACAACCAATACAGCACTAGTGCTCTGCTTCTATGCTGTTCTTCCTATATGAAATTTCATGGGCTCATTAGTACAGGAAGAGAGCAAAGCCTCCAATTTTGCACCTCACCCCCTGGTGTTCTAAAAATTTAATTTCACAGAAACCAAAATCATAGAAACACTTGTCTGGAGGGGCTGCTGGAGGTCATCTAGTCCAACCATCTACTTGAAGCATGACTATTGCCAAAACTAAGTGAGGACACGGCAGCAAAGCAGCTGTCTAGCTGAATCCAGAAAACTTTCAAGAACAAAGGTTAAGTTAAAGTGAATTCCTTTAGTTATAAAATAGCACATTGTTACTTTACTTTTCAAACATCATCTTACATTAAACTGAACTCCTGGTTCACCGAGAAGAGGGTTCCTTCTGTAAAGTCTTTGGGTGAATTGACTTGAGGTTCATACAATAAAACCTGACGTTTCAGCTTTGGAAATGCTACAAGAGACTACAGAGAAAAGGGGAGGGGAAAGAGTGAAAATAAAACACCAGACTTTCTAAATGGAAACAATTACTTTTTAAGAACATAGTTCACTGCTGTGCAGACTATAGTGTGGAAACCACATAGCCTTATTTGGAGCTGCTAGAGGACAACACAAAGATACTAGTAAAACCAGAGAGAGGACGTGGTTTACCAAATCTCCTTCTGAAATGGGTTAGCATAAATAAAATCATACAAAGAAGTAAAATGCATGAACTCACAGCTACAGAAGTGGTGTTAAGTCTGAGTTATGTGATTTCTCTCTTTGTGAGCTAAATAATTAAAAGTCTAATAGAGCAAACACTGAAGTTACTTTTAAGCAACATATATACATCAGGTGCCACTGATTTCCTAGGACTAGACCAATCCCACTCCACAAACCACAATCAAAACTGTGTGCTTTAGGAAGCATATGGTCAAAAAAATCTTGCAGTTTCCAAAGTTTAAGTCAGAGAATACTGGGCAGAGAGAATGTGTTAATGTGAAAGCTGTGTGTGCTCAGCAGTAGCGCAAGGAGCCAGTATTACAACTGATTAATGAGCAAAAAAGGCATTCACATTTTAGTTTCAAAGTGTTATCTGGCAGCTCTTTAAAAATACTAATCCAGTATTTCAGAGTACAAAAATTAAGAAGAAATCTGTTTCAAGAGAAAGGGAAATACCCATAAAGTCCTCCTAAGTTCTGCATCAGGGAGTTCAGTTGCCAGTTTAAGATTTTCAAAGCTGATCTTCTCTCTGGGTCTTTGGTTCCACGCAAACAGCACAGCTAGCTGAAATGTTGTCACCTCCAAGTCATACTGGCCAACCTCATTCTTAAACGTTATCTGTGAATAGAATTAACAATTTTACTGCTCAGCCTGTCTGGACCATAAGCTTTCTTACTATTACACATACACAGAAAATACAGTCGTTGAGACACTGAGAACTATACGCTTACAATTCCATTTGACATGAGGTGGTGCCAGTGCAGTTTTCTACCACTGTGATTCTTTTTATAAAATTCTTCAACTTCTGGGATGAGATCTTCTAATTCCGTGGGCAGCGAGACAAACACCTTTTCAGAACTTCGGGACCAGGCACCAGCGTTTAAAATTTTAATATTCACAGAGTCAGCTATAAAACAAAATTGAATTATAATAATCTCCAGGTGTAAC
>VYZX01030162.1:3061-31317 GCA_013401335.1 Brachypteracias leptosomus
AGGTAGTATAGGAGAGTATATGGCAGGTTCAATTAGAGGATTAAGGGGGGTCTAGGTTCCTAAGACCAACTTGCACAAGTTGTAATGTATTAAGCTCCTTCCTTTTTTCTTTTCTTTCCTAAATGTCCAAAGTAAGAATAAAAATATATTTTTGTTGTTTTAAATCTCTATATTAGTTTTGGACTTCTATGGACTGAGCAATCAAGTTTGTCAGAGCTACTACAACCTTGATTCAATAAAATATTCTTTTAACCTCAGTTTAAATGCAAGTGCTATGAACTCTGCTTTCCTGAAGAGAATGCAACCACCTTGCAAAATGGAACTTAAAGCCTGAATCACTCACATTTCTTTTTAAACTGCACCCTAAATTAATCGTGTGATAGCATTTCTGCCTAGCGGTACATTGGGCATGAAAACTCAAGTGTAATATTCTGAAAGGAATATTTCTGGAATAAATGCTTTTGTCATTAGGCAAAAAAGAGCAATGGTAGCATTTTGCTGAAAAAAACCCAAACCCAAATCAAACCAAATCCCAAACTGGGTTAGGTGTTTAAGCATGGAGAATATTCCTAGTAGACTCCATCTCTTCTGCCCACAAAGTTAAGTGCCTACTCTTAAGGTGTAGGGTTTATGTATTAACTTTCTCTTGAACGTTTCTTCTTTGGCTCTGTGTTTCATGATGGATACATTTTGAGGCATTTCTCGCTCTTCCTTCATTCACTGTTGCAGCTGTATTATGATGTCCTAAAGTATGCCTAGAATTAGCAACAGTATTACTTCTCCTATCTCTTGTGGTGCCTAAACAGAA
This sequence comes from Brachypteracias leptosomus, assembly GCA_013401335.1. Taxonomy (NCBI): domain Eukaryota; kingdom Metazoa; phylum Chordata; class Aves; order Coraciiformes; family Brachypteraciidae; genus Brachypteracias; species Brachypteracias leptosomus. The sequence goes on from VYZX01030162.1 coordinate 3,870, forward strand.
GGTTGCCATAACCTTGCTTCCAGGGCAATCAATGAACACAGAAGGATGTAGCATCAAGGTGTGGTGAAAACACAAATGTCTCATGCCTGTACCACAACGTGGAGTGCATACCCCTGTGGATGGAAGAAAAAACAGCACTTTTGGTTTTATTGCTCAAGGCATGACAGTTCTGCCTGCATGGGCCTCAAAGGACTGTCTGCAAGGGTTAGACAAGCCTCCATATCACTAGTTTCAAAAATTCTTTATTCACAGTATGATTTTTGCTTTGAACCAGCTGTTCAAGTGATGGAGCCTGGACAATACCTTCTGTTGTTTTCCTATTTGTTTACATCCTGCCAATTTCACATATAACACAGATGTCATCAACAGCAGTGTTGTTTCCTTATGATAGGGAAAAGTACAGACTTTATTTCTTTCCCTGGAAACAGGCAGGAGCCTGAGACAACATCTATACCAGTGAATAGAATAGTTAGGGCAACACTTTTCCTACCCTGAGGCCAACAGACACCATCTAGCCACATACTTCCTACTAAACACTCATCTTTCAAAACCAGGAGTCTGTGTCTCAGCTTTCTAATGGGAATTGCCCTTCCTGGGTTCTGGCCTCTGAGCACTCCTGGGAGCTCCTTGGGAAAGTGCTAACTTGGCCTTGGACGAAAGCGTGCCAAGAGCTGTTTAACAGCTTAACAGCAGGAGTGACTGAGCTGTCTGGTGTCTGAGCCCTGACACTGTTTCATTCTCCTGTATAAACTCATCTTCATGCTCTTTTGGGGATTTCAGATGTTACTATACGTTGTCTTTGTATCTCACTATCGACATCAAGGATTTGCAGGTGGGGAGGGCAGTAAATGACTGCAAAGCAGAGATCAACTATTTCAGTAAATTCTTGGGATAACACAAAGTACACAAAGGAATATGCAAATAAGGCACATGCTGCCTCAAGAATATAATATACCAGTGTTCAGGCTGGGGCTTGTGTTAGAAGATTTGATTTTCAACATGGAAGAAAGAAAAATGAAGGGAAAGAACACTCCAATATTCTTAAAATGTACTGTATGTCTCTAAAAATGTGCAAATTAATTTTCTCTTTGTATTCACTTTTCTTGAATGAACTAGTACTTTTTCATATATAGGGAGAGCTTTTATGCTATAGCTTGCTTTCTGCTTGCATGAACTGGCAATGAATACTACAGCATTACTTTGGAAGGAGAGACATTTCATTTTTCTTAAACAAACTGTGTAGAAGTCCATTGTGACCACGAATCATTTGGAAAAGCAGCTAAAATGGAGGAAAATACTTCAATATAGTATTATGTTCTATTCACTGATAATAGGTGACTTGTACTTGATCATAGCCTTGGATTTCTATTTGCAGTATGGTTACACAGAATGAAAAGCACTGGGAATTTGTAGATAATTTTGGTTCAATTATATGGTAGAAATTTTAATTTCTGAACCTAAATTGAAAATAAAAGATAAGAGTATGGTTGGCTTTATTTCTTCTATTCAAAAATTTTAAAATATCCATCTAGATAAAATATCCAAACGCTAGAAAAGGAATTAGATCTTTTAGCTATTAGATTTAAATATCTCAATAAGACATTGAGAGAGAGAGTAAGAATGTGTACTGGGCAGTGCTAGCAGCCTTTGTGTGTATATTGTTCTGGGGAGTGATGTTTCCGTTTAACTGGGTTAGAAGGACAGGAAAAGCAACCGGTAGCTAGTTTTTAAAGAATGAAGAACTGGTTTCTTTCACATTTGACTTCTTTTTGTTTCATGCTGTTGATGCTATGTAGACTTCTATAGTCAACTAAAAGGTCTCTTGAATGGACCCATTGTACTGTATCCTATAAACAGACTAAGATAGAAATGCCATCTCTGATAGTATACAATTTAAAGGTATGCCCATGCTACATAGTAATTGATAGTGAGATATCTCAAATATGTTCATGCAGAGATAACTCCAAAGCCAGGAACAGGATCTGCTTGAACCAAAGAGTGCTGCTGATGTGCAGTGCTTGTTCCCTCAGGCACAATCTCACACCAGCACCACTTTCATTCCTCTTGCTGCTACCTCTGAGGAAAGCTGCACTATATGCTGTGGGCATGCTGGTGCATGCTGGGCTTTGAGCACCAGGTTCTACAGCAACTGCCTGAAGCACCAATGCTGTGCTGTGGACTCAAGAGTTAGACTGTTCCTCCAGGGCATCAGCAGAGCTGGAGCTGAAGAGGAAGGTATGAGACGGCAGATGGTTTCAAAACAAACAAACAAACACTCCAGAAAACAGATGGAAGAAACCCAGGCGGGATGAACATGGCTAGGATGACGTGGAGCAGTCTAGAGCAACAGCTCTGCTGTGAGTGTTCACAGACTGGGTAGCTAAGGCACTACAGAAAGAGGTGAAGGAAGTTATTCCTCTTTGGGAATTTGGGAAGTACTGTACTAAGCCTGATGATGTAATAAATCTGTCTGCTAAACTGGAAAACAGTGAATGTGCTTTTTATCAGTTATCTTTGAAACTGACCTCCAAGTGAATGGAAATGAATTTACAGCATTCCAAAGCTAAACTGAACAGGAAAAGACTGGTTCACTCTTTCTGACTTTGTCAGTCAGTTCTACCACCTCGCAGCTGAACAACTTCATAACCACATAACTTTATGACAAGATAAATAATTTGGTTTATGAAGAGAAAAATGAACTTCTAGGTTTAAAATCCAATCTAGATTTAATATTATAAATCTTTATCTCCGTTTTATTTTTTCTTATTCTGCAACAGGAAACACAGAGACTCCCTACTTGTAAACTGAATGAAGGTGCTGTGGAATAAAAAAGCAATACAGGTCTGGATTGACTGTTTTTCTTTGGGCACATTTTTTTTTAGCCCATCTCCATGAATTTACAAATGCAAATGTGATTTAATAAAGGACAGTGGGTGTCTGTACCATGTAGTTGCATGAAGCAGAGAGAGATGGGAGTGGAGGGTGGATAATTCTAATCAAACTACTCACACCTTGCCCTCCTTGACATGCAATACCACTTTAAACAGCAGTGCTCTAATAGAGAAAAGAGCTACTGTACTTACCCACTCAATAATTTGCATAATTTTGAAGAGCTGAAAATGTCACTGCTGTTTTACGATAATTGTTGGGAAATGATTAGCTATAGCATTTATACAATCCAGAAAAAGAAAGTATTTTACTATTCTCTCTTTAATATTAATAAGGATTAATAAAATGAAAAAGAAAATCACCTTGGAGGACAAACATTATGTGTGAAATAATAGGTGTCATATGAAGGCACATGAGTTATCCATCCATTTGCTGTAGCGTGTCATATCTGGGTAAGACTTAAAAAGACAAACCCTTGATTTCCCCTCCTGCAATTTCAAATGCAAATGTTAACAATAGGAATAGCTAAAAATAATCCATTATTTTCTTCCTTCTCTGCCTTGTAGCTGTGATTAGAATATTCCAAATTTATGTCTCCTGTAATTAAAACATTTTGTAATTGTGATGAACATGCACGAGCTGCTCATCTCTCGTTCATCGGTTTCCTAGCTAAACCCTTTGATAAAATGATGAGACATCAGTTCAAGTTAACAGAATGTAGTCCTCACAGCTCCCTGAACATGACAAAGTTTGTTGTTGTATAGCAGCAAGATCTGTAGTTAAGAGTAGCTCCAATGCAAATGCTTGAGGGAGTGTGGTTTCACAGAAGTCCCTGTCCAGCATCCTTTCACTTTCTATATCTTTCTCAGACTCCTCTTTCTCTTATATTGCAATTCTGTACAGCTGATATTTAGAAAGATCATTTTTACAATACTCATGAAAGGCTGGACTGCAGCTTGTTCACCCAGGTCCATCTGGGAACCTAACCTGGCCATGAATTCCAGTCTCTCTTAGGGTTTTCAGTCTCTCTCTGATCCACTGTCGGTTCCACTTACAGTCTAGAAAGGAGAGGGGGAAAGACATGGCAATTACTGTTATATAGATGAAGATGAAAGTTTTAGAATATCTTCTTTTTCAAGCACAACTTTACAGAGGATGAAGTATTACATGTTTCTATGATACAAACTTTCATTCAAAAAATATCTATTCTATCCAGACCCAATAACTGTTTCAAAATGCAACATATATTCTTTAGGAAGCTCTCAAGTTGTATTTATTTTTGTTTAATCAGAAAAATATTGTAAGAAATGTCTAAAACATCTCTATTTAGAAAAGAGTGTTTAATTCTATCCTTTTATTAGAGAATAAATCAAAAAAAATATTGCCTTATTGAAATGTAGGTGAGAGAATAAAGGGTAGTCTGGACTGATACGAAAGAACTAACACAGCCTCACAAAGAGTGGCCATTCCATCCAGTGTACTAAAATGTGACTGTGTGCAACAACCCAGAAGATCAACCACCATTTCATCTAAAATGTCCAGAGTGTCAATAACTGCTCTGCAAGTCATAGTAGCAGGACTTACTTGAAGTAAAGCTGATCATGCTGTCAACAGATTTCAGAGTGGAAGACACATTCTCCACCTTCACTTGAAAAGTTTGCAAGGGCTTTTTGTGATACAGAAATCCATATGGTTGTAATGCAGTGCGTAGAACTGTCTATATTTATCCAGACTATTTCTGTGGTAGTGTAGCCATCCTAGTGTGGCTCTCCACCCACATGAATTGACCCTGTGTCTCATAATTTGTGTCTACTATATTTGTTATCACTAGAAGACTGAATACTGTAGCATATATAGATCCCTCACTCACAACCTACCATCTTAAGTTTGATCTTCTGTTTTGTTTCAGGCCGTATTTTTTTCCTGAGAAATCAGATGAGCATATCGTTTTAGAAAGATGTCTGATCTTCTTTTAGGGATTCAAAATTCTGGTGATTTGTCCAATGTTTAATTACCCTTACTGCTAGGGAAATACAGTTGTGCTATTTCAAGGATGAATTTGTCTAACTTCAATTTGCTGCCATTTGATCTTGTTAGGTCTTTGTCTTCAAGACTGAAAGGTCTCCAGTATCAAGTATTTGTTCCTTGTGTCTGTATCTATTCACAGCAACTGAGACACCTCTCAACCTTTCTATTCAATAAATTGAGCTCTTTAAGCTTCTTCACAAGACTTGTTTTACAGCCTCTGAATAGTTTTTTGTTTAGCTGGCTGTTTTTATTGTTTCCTCTAATCTTATAAGGGGGGAGAGTTAGTCTCTAAGATTTAGAAGATACAGCCACTACCACTCTTACCTTTGCTTCTACTGCCATTTCTTGACTATTAAAAGGGATACTCCAAAATGAGCACTCTAAAATTTTATTGAGTGGAAAGGTACTCAGATAAATGAGTACATTCGTTTGACATTGAATGGTGAAGTGCATACAGGAGGTACAAACAAACTCTCACATGGCACAGATACCTTCAGACCATCAGTTCTACCAAATATCTGTTCTGCCCTCCAGTAGTCATGACAGTGTCTAGCCTCAAAGCTAGATTTTGCACACATTTCCCATATGACTTATAAGCACTTTCTTTTTCTGATAAACATTTAAGAGACAATGTTTTTTTGTTTTTACCAGTCTTTCTCCTTCAAGATTTTTCACTTAGTAGTTCATGCTATATCTTATTTTTCAAGAAAGGCTTTGCAAATACTGGAAGTCTTGGACTTTTCAAAGTATATGTCCATTTTATTTTAAGCTATTTTCTATTCCAGAATCCCCAGAACAGATCTTTTATATCTCATCTGAATGAGCAGTTCAGAATGAAAAAATAATGTATATTGATAACAGTTATATGCTAATTCATTAAGGTCTGCCATTACCTGAGTGCTAATTAAAAGGAAAAATAGTTGAAGGATAAAGTAGGGCTTGCAAGCATATCACACACGGGTTCTTTCCTAATATATTTCCCGTCTATCACACTTATTACTGCAGGGTGGGATGACAGGTTAATTATGTACTTGCAGGAGAACTGATACAGAGAATATTACAATCTCAAAAGCAAACACTTATAATCATTTTATCTAAACAGAAGACAGCCTCACCTTGATGAAGGACTACATTTAGTGAACACTTTAATGCAACAGTCACTGCACTCTCAAGGAAGATACATGATAAACTATCCATCAGGAGATATCAAGTCAGTAGTATATAGTAAGCACTGCAAGAACTTAACTAATTCATATGGAAAGAAAGATTGATTTTGTGATGAAGCCATAGGACTGGGATTCAAACAATTCTGTTTTAGTTTCCACGTTAATTCAATTCCAGATTTCTTGTATGCAGGCCTTTTACTGTCAATAGACACCCAGTGTGTGAGACTCAACCCAGTAGGTCATGCAACACAGGGACATCCTATCGACAGGCATCTGATGTGTCCAGTTATATTATTGCCGTATGTATATATGTCCTGTTGTCTGGGAGGCATGTTCCCAGATTTACCAGATCATCGGATCCTGGGCATGTGTTTCCATTGAGGTTACACTGTGAGAGGGATCCTATCAGAATGCACACGTGCTCCTGGTGTTGTGTAGCACACAATGTTTTTGCCTGTTCTGGGACAGGCAAACACATCAGCTGATCACAGATCAGGCTGTTCATCTATATCTAGCAAATCTTTTGCCATATCTGGAGAATGTTGTTGTACTCAATTAATTATCTGACTCCTGGAAGGGGTTATCTGGGAGAGGCAAGAAGGCCTAATCTCACACACAATGTGTTGTCTTGATAGATGAAGATGTAGCTGCAGTCAAATCATAGAGATCTTTATGTATTTTATTTAGAAAGAAACCCCAAAACTTAGTCCATTAAGTCCTTAACATTTTGAGGTTTCTTGAATTCTTGTTTTAGGTTTTTCCCCTCAGTTCATCTGTTTTTCTTTTTCAAATGGGCTGCATTATTATTCATGTTTCTCCTCCAGTTGCCTGTCATTTTTAACACTCACCCATTTGATGTTGGTCATTCTGTACTTTGTGTGTGTTCATTAGTTACTTCAATAAAAATCAAGTGGTAATTAAATAATAATACTTAGATATCCAATCATGTCTTTTGCTACTAGATTCAGAATGCACACAATGCATCTTACCTCCCTCTGCACCCCAAAGCTACAAGAGAAGTTCTGTGTCAGCTGCCGGGTTTGTATCAACTTTTCATAAAGGTCCAGCAGAAAAAAGGCTGTGCACAAGTATTAGTTCCTTCACATGGAGCTGGTCTTAACAAAAGTATAAAATATTCATCAACTAAATTATTCAAGGAGTAATTGTTGGTATTTGTTGAATAATGTATTTTGTCCGTGGTGTCTGAATACTACAAAAATGAGATGAATAAATTATATCACAAAGCAGCAAAATCACTGACTTGCATTTGTTGGATGGCATGTGACCTAAGCTAAATGTATTTTTATAAAAACATAGCATAAGAGAACAAAAAAAAAGTTACCTTGTTTTCCTTTTGGACAAAGACTATGGGTTTAGGTATGTATTTTGACGGTCCTTAAGCTGTACAACAGATGTTGAGACTTGACAACTAGAATGATAATAAGCTACACAATGATTTTAAAACAACACAAACCACAATATTTCTTCCCTTCAGAAAAACATTTATTTTATTGCTACTAGAAAGCATCCTAGTAAGTGGGCCACAGTGATTGTAAAAGTAACTTAGGTTCTGCTTATTCAGTATAAAAGTTTGTACATCCTACAGTCAGTTTTTTTACTCCACTTGTGTACTTGCTGGAATCACATTCTTCACTACATGAACAAATATTGCATTACTGAAAAATACACATTTAAGGGTAGCACTGAGCAATTCCATATGAATAGAAAAGCTCAATTTTCAGCAACGAGCTGTTTCATCTAAGAAACCTATGAACCAGGAATCCTGGTCTGAATAAATAATGTGGACATACAATATGTGGATGTTGAACAGAACTAAGAGTTGGCAGCCCTTCGATTTGATACCGACTTGCATAATTACAGATATGATCCCAATAGAAAAGGTTTAGCAGTTCACTTCAAGCTGCTTCTATGTAGGTGGAAAGTATGTTAAAAAGGAACAGCTATACTTGAAAAAGTTAATAATGTCATTGTCTAGTGACTAATATGGTTTGGGTTGGAAGAGACCTCAAAGATCATCTAGTTCTAACCCCCCTGCTATGGCAGGGACACCTCCCACTAGGCCAGGTTGCTCAAGGCCCCATCCAACTCGGGCTCAAGGCCATATCCAGCCTGGGCTTTGATATGCTGGAAATCTCTGTCTTTTGGTTAAACTACAAGTGAACATCCACATGTACACAGCATTGGACCAATCAAATCTAGAAAATAAAATTTCCAAATACCCCACCTTTAACACTTACCTGGAAACTAGAACAGAGAGAAGATGGTATGCATTTCACAGATCCTGCATGCACCATTAACATCTTATTGATACGCATGAAAAGACAGTTTAAAACAATCTTTTCATATTCACACAATAATTCACATTATTTTGACTGTTTCCTACCACTATAATCACAGATTACCTTAAAACATGACATTTAAACTGTGCAATGTGTTAAAATGTTCTCAGTTGGATGCATGCCTGTGTGGACAAGCAGCATAAAAAATTGTTCCTTTTGATTATTTCTTCATCCAGCAATATAGCTACTCCCAACATCAATTTCTTTCAGTGTCAGTCAAAGGAGCTTGATATCTCATTTAAGGTACTCAGAAATCTGTAAAACTAATGTAAATAAGCTTAAATTAAGCACATGGTTATAAAGAACATGCACTCAAGAAATGGGCTTGATTTAAGCACTCAACTGTTTTGCTACCTGGGTCTTAAAAAAGCCACTGTCATTTTATAGAGAATCATATTCTGATTTATGAATGTAATTCTGTATACTTCAGGAGAATTTACCTTCCTTGTAAATATTATTATCAGTACTGACTGCATGAATAGAGATGTTGGTTTCTTCAGACACCTCTTCCCTGCCCTCACACCAATGTGAACAGCTTACTAATTACCAGAAATGCTATTTCTGTTGATGACTTCAGCCTTGATTGCTACGAGATTCCAATGCTGTCACAAACCCAAGGTGAAGACTTCACCTGTGGAAAAAAGCATGTAAATATTTCATGCAATAAAAAGAAGAGAAATACTGAAAAAAGTAAGGCAGATGTCTCAGAAAAGACTGCATTTCAATACTTTTCATGCAGCTCAGTAGGTTATTTAACTCTTAGTTTTGAGAGAGAAAGGGAAAAATTATACTTGGATCTTTCCTCTTTTTTAAAGACAGATACTTTGTTGCTTCATGCAACATGGATGCATTACTGTAAAAGGATACTACTATCTCCACTATTTGAAACCTACGTAGACTTATGCCATCAGAACTGACTTTTGCATCATGTTATTCTCTCACTGAAATAACAGTAGCCATCTGTAACATGCTACCAGGCTAGTGAAAAATGGGCTTTATATCTTGCGAAGACCGTTGTTCCTTTCTCAGAGTATTGTGCTGGAATGGAAGCTTTTGTTTCATCTTACCAATCTAATAAATACAACTCTTAAACTGCTGCTCTTTTATATTTAAATTAGGCTTTGATCATCTTTTTTTTCTGGAATAAATTCACCTGTAAAAAAGGTTTCTGAGAATATATCTACAATTTTACCCTATAACTTGTGAAACAGTTGGTTCTCTAATCTGTTTGATGGGAGAGCACAGGAAAGACTCTTTTGCCCTTGATTTAAATTGTTGAAATCCAACAGATTGGATTGTATTTTGTGGCTATAAATGAGTACTAAATATGTTCTCAAAAGGAAAATGTGAGTTAGTCATATTGGAAAAGAAAACATAATAAAAACTTATGGCTCTGATGAGATTATGACGAGTGAAGGGAAGAGCCAAAGGAGAAAGATAACAGTAAATAAAATGAAATTATGAGAAGAGTATTGGGAAAAAAACCTAGTAATTAAGAAAGAAATTTATTCTTAGTCACATACTAATTGGTAGCCATATACTTGGAAGAGGAAAGCTTATAGAGTTTAGCTTACACGCTGTCTTTTAAAATCACCATAAAGAGATGTATATATGCTAGGTCCCATAATACAAAACCATTTAACTACGTATTCCTTCTCTCCACTTTGCAACTGCATCTGCTTCTTCAGAAATATGCATGATATTTACATAATGAGACTCAGACCCTAATATGCCAGACAATACTTCAGCAAGCTTTCCTTCTAAGCAGCTATTATAGACAAAGAGTGGGAGGAAAAAGACAGCTCAGCAATCACTTGCCTATGCTTTCGCCATCAGAATGGTCATACTTATCTCCTGGCTTTTAGCTTGTGCCTTTTCTGCAATGCTTACCGTTGTCCTAATATCAATATTTCTTCTTTCAGTCTCTATCTTGATAATTTTCTTTTAATAAAATTGTTTTTGCAGATCATATATATGCCAGACTATGCTAGCACAAGTCTGATGTTAGTTGGCTTCTATTTTCCACAAAAGTAGTGCTCAGTATCTGTCTCCTGACTCCTAGAAGTGGAAAAGTATGGCAAGCTAACAAAAATTGCAGGGTTTCATGCTGTGCCTCTGTCTGAAGTTCATACAGGGCTATGGAACCCTACAGAGAAACTCACCTAAAACTCTGCTGGATCTTGCATGCTTGTAGAGAAGAAATGAAAGTATTTTTAACTTTTTTTTTTTCTGTCTGCCTCCTGTTGATCTACATTTTTTGCTGGTCATTTCCTGTAAGACACTGCATTTGAAATGGGTGTTTCATATGCCATAAGCATCATTTTCTGCTATATTCTTTCCTTGTGACCTCATGAAAACAAAGAAAAGGGTAGACGGATCAATTTTTGAAAGGAGTTTGATTTATGACATTTTGTTGCAGATTTGGTTCTTGGTAAAAAAGAAACTGAAGTGCTACAGACTTGAAATATCTGAGCTGCTGTACAGGCAAATTATGTTCCCCTTGAGGTTAGTCTGAATACAGTACGTGCTCAGTAATCTCTCCTAAAAATGTCTGGCTGGTCTATATTCTAGTAGAACTTCATGGCCTTAATTTTCTCATTGCCTTCAGTTTTCATCACATGACAAATTCATTTATACTGATTGTCGCCCAGCAAAATGCTATCATACCTACAAGTATTTCCCCCTAAATGCAAGAAAAATATTTCCATGATAGTTATCACCCTCTTTATTTGCTTTAAAGCACTCTTAAGAGAAAAATTCTGTTGGAACATTTGTCAAATGTGAAAGTGCCATGAATATGCATACAAGCATGTATTCACACAAACATTGATATCACAAGTGCTTGTGTGACCTTTATGAAAGCTTTCTGTGGGCTAAGAATCGGAAGAAGAGGGAAAGAGAGTTTTGGCAGAGAAATAGCAAGTATGACTTTCTTCATAAAGCCTACAGGAAAATGAGCAGCTGTTGTGGAGGAAGTAAAGAACAATATGTAAAACAACCATCAGCATGAACATGGATGTTCACCATGTGGTACTTCTTCAAAACAGAGGATCAGCCTGCTTATTCATCTGTGTACCTGAACTCAGCCAGGAAAGAGAAAGAGCATTTAAACTGTGTTCCCTGATCTTATGCCACCAAATGAAAGGACAAAAGAGGTTGTAGCTCTTCAGTATGCTACTAACAGCATCAACAGAAGCTGAACAAAATCCATCAACTTTTACAAAGTCCTCTGTATACTGAAGAAGCTCCTGCTTTTGTTCTATTTTTCTTACATCAGAAGTGCCTTTGGCTGACCTGTACTAATGTTAGACTATCAGAATAGTTAGTAGTGTTTATTGTACTGGCCGCATACAGAGAACTGATGAGGTACTTGGCAACAACATTGTGTGTGGGAATCTTATGACACAGAGGAAACAGTTGGATAGTGGAGAGATATGGAGGGAGAAGACAGAGTACAGTAGCACAGACATATTAGCCTTATGTATGACTCTGATGACAGAAGTTTCTTCAAGAAAATGCACATTGTGAAATACGTTATCTGAAAAGTACTGTTAGAACCATGGTAGAGAAATTGGGATTCAAGCAGAAACAGAAAGAGAAGAAAACCTCTGTTAGGCAAAAGAAAAAAAGACTTTTCTGGGGACATAAAGAAGTCATGTTTTGTTGTGGTCTATTTGGACTTTGAACAGGACAATGTATTCTGTAAATTAAGCTTTATTTTATGAGCTCATTAGAAAAGAAACAAACTCAACAAACCAGGGCTCAATCTACTTTGTACAGACTAGTCAAACACATAATAGTTACCTATCTGATGATGAGATTACTCATCCTTCCTCCTCTGTCACCACGCAGGCATCCCCTATATCACACCAGGAAGCACAAAAGCCTCAACAATCCAGCTGCTGTTGGACTCGCTTTAAAATCTTTTGGAGGAAGCTGATGTATTGTTACAGCTTGGAAGTTTGGTCTATACCATTTCCATTAGTTAGCAGATACTGAAAAAACTGCCAGGCAATCGATATACAAGGATTATGGCTGCAGGAGACAGCAAACTGCAGTGATAATGGCTGCATAATGACCATTAGACTTTTCTGGCCACTGTGCCCTGTCTCCATGTTACTCTGACTTTGATCTAATGGTTCTGCTCTCAACATACCTGAAGCCTTAGCATGAGGTGATTGTTAGCCAAAATGTGAGCAGAAGGTGAGTGAACCATCATGTTTGTAGCATATGCCTGTGCCTTTAAACATATCTCCTTGTGAGTGGTCTGTAAAGTATAGGTGAAGAGGTAAAAATTTGTTCAAACAGTATCATTTGGTGCCTACAGTGGACAACTGTATGAATGCTCATGTCTTTCCTGGAACTGCTGCTTTATTTTCTCAAGAAAGAATGTTCAGTGAAAGGAAATGTTCTTTGTATTTACACACATTCAATCACTAAACATACAGTTTTGAAAGGGGATCTGAATAAAATAAAAGTTTTAAAATGTTCTAGAAGATAGAGGAAATGCTAGGGTAAACACACAATACACAAAGAAGGACTTGAAGTCCCTCAATCTTTTAGTAAACAACTGTTTTCAATCCTTCCCCTGGGCTGACGTAAGTGATGAATGAGAGGGTTGGAGACCTTGCCTGCTACTTTCTTCAGATGAGGACTGAGGTTCCACTGATACTGCTCTACAGCATCAGTGGAAAGATACAGTATATGTAATTTTCTTCTGCAACAAAAAGCATAAATATACTTCAATAATATCTATTTTTACTTGCTTTTCATAAATGTTCATATAAGGGAAGCTTTGTGAACTATAACAGTTTTAAAAATTTAGTGCACGCTAATGTAATTACTTTGAGTAAATATATCAAGAAATAAAAATATATCAACTCAAAAGTAACATAGCAGAGGCTGCAATTTTCTATTCAGAAAGGGTTTGTGGTATTAGTAAGTGTAAGCTGAAAACTGGGGAAAAAATGGCCTTTAACTGGTCCCTAAGTAGACCCAAATGTTAAAAATCCTGAATTACTTTCAGAAAGATTAAAGGGTGTAGAATGTCTTTTATTTATCGTTCTTTCACTTTGCTCATTTTGGTTATTTTCAAAACTCATTCCTATTTCTGGTTTTTGAGCAATAAGTCTTGATCATCTCTGAAAACCCCAGAGTAGTTAATCAGTTACACAACCCAAGTGGTGACTGATAGCCACAAACAGCTCTCACAAACCCCCTGTTTTACAGGTTCATCTGACATTTGTTTGAACAAACTAGTAGATTAAGAGTACCACCTGTATGGACAACAGCTTTAAAGGGAAAAAAAAATATTAAAAAACGAAAATAAATGATTTGTAGGCTATTTTTTCCTCTCACTGAGAACAAAGTAAAATCTACATATTGTCTATCATGTTGATTGAGGGTTAATTTGCCTGCAATTCTTCAGCAGATGACAGGAAACATGAAAGGCATGGAGGTAAAACCTTAACATATCATATGCACATGACTCTGTTGTATATGCATGTGAGCACTAATTACCTCTGACCTTAAAGGGATGTGGGAAGTAAAGCATCATTCATTTGATCTTTGCAATGTATTTTATTATCTCTCATTCCTGTAGCAGTGAAATCACGTAGGTTCAACACCCAGTGCAGCCTTTCCCAGTTCACTGGCTATCGCAGGGAGGTGCTGTTGGGGCTCTGTGAGCACCAACATCTCTGCAACCTCCTCCCCTACTCCTAAAAGCTTGGCTGCTGGTGTTCAGGGCAGGCTCTGGGATGATGCAGCTGTAACCTTGCAGAAGCATATAGTTTATGTTCCTAACCTAAACCATTCTCTGGAAGAATATCACTCTCTGGGTACTACAGGGAGCAATTAGGAGCCAGATAACCTGCTGAGCTATAATAGTTTCTTAAAACAGGATGCATGAAAACGCCATTAAAAGTCAGAGGATTAATCTTGATAAATGTTTCTTCTTTAACACACCTGAAACTGATTGAAAGTAACTTCAGAAAGCAACCTCTTTAATTTTAATAGCTGTAGAAAAAAAGGAGACAGCTGCCCCAAAAGTCCAAGAGATTCTCTTAATAGACTTTGGAAGATATATTACTTTTTTTTTTTTTTTTGAATATAGGAAGGAAATACTGTGTTCAGCAGAAAAATCAGAATTTTTTTAAAAAATGAATATCACCACTCTTCCCATCCTATTCCATGGTTTAATTTGTTTGTGTTTTAATACCAAATGCAAATTACGATGTCTCCTGGAAACCAAGTAAGTAAAAGTTTTTCCTACATGTAGCATAACTTTAATGAATTTGGAAAAGAAATAAGAAAGAAAGGAAATAAATCTTGCTGCATCAAAGCCTTTACAGTGATTTCCATAAAGAAGATCTCAGATCTTCTTGTGAATTGTGTGTTATTAGTCTACCATCTGGCCTAGATAAGCTGACTATAACTTACTCAGATGAGCAGATCCTTCCTTAATGTCAAGGTTTGTCTCCAGTTTAGTGTAAGCAGAAATGCTTTCAGTCATGCTTCCTCTGCCACATAGACTGTTGAAGGTTTTAAAGTCTTTATTCTGTAAAAAATGGTGACGATACAGTTCCTGTAAATTCTGTCCATCCAAACATCAGTGTTCTTAAACATACCATACTGATAAGTATAAAAGAAGGTGGAAAATCAGTCAGGAATAAATAACATTGCAGAGAAAGGTCTTCTTTTGCAACCAGTAAATGTACAGAAACTTTTATCAGTATGAGTATCACACTGTGTCCAAGGCTAAGGGGAGTGGAAAAAAAAAATCACATTTAATAATTAGTATTTGCTCAAAATTAATCCTTAGATCACATAATATATAAGGCATTGTGGACATATATTCATTTCAAAGCTCAGTGGAAACAGTGGCATTTCAATATCAGTACGTCAAAACCACTAGAAATTCTGGTTAAAACAAATGCTGAATATTTAATTAAAAAACTTTTGTAAAGTTTCCTCATTCCTGTGTTAATTGGATCTGCTGCAATAGACTATGAGAGATAAAAAAAGATATTTTAATGCTTATGACTAGCTTGAATACATCTGCAGGTAAAGTGTTTACCAGAAAAATGTAGATAAAAACTGCACTCTGAAATAAATATCAGGTATTTTCAGAACAATGAAGACCACGTCCATCATAATCCTTCTGACTGTCACCTGGAATTCATTGATATTTAGAGTAATGGCTGGGAGATGTAGAATCATAGAATGTATTGGGTTGGAAGGGACCTCCAAAGATCATCTAGTCCAACCCCCCTACAATAAGAAGGGATGTCTCTAACTAGGTCAGGTTGCTCAGAGCCCCATCGAGCCTGACCTTGAATGTCTCCAGGGATGGGGCCTCCACCACCTCTCTGGGCAACCTGTTCCAGTGATCAATCACTCCCATATTAAAGAACTTTTTTCTAATATCCAACCTAAATCTATCCTTTTCTAGCTTAAAGCCATTACCCCTTGTCCTGTCACTACAAACCCTTGTGAATAGTTCTTTCTTTGCCTCCTTATAGACCTCTTTCAGGTATTGGAAGGTTGCAATAAGGTCCCCCCAGAGCCTTCTCTTCACAAGGCTGAACTGGCCAAATTCTCTCAACCTGTCTTCATAGGAGAGGTGTTCCAGCCCTCCAATCATCTCTGTAGCTCTCCTCTGGACACGTTCCAACAGGTTCACATCTTTCTTGTGTTGTGGGCTCCAAAACTGGACACAGTACTCCAGGTGATGTCTCACCAGAGCAGAGTAGAGGGGCAGAATCACCTCTCTCAATCTGCTGGTCACACTTTTGATGCAGCCCAGGATGTGATTGGCCTTCTGGGCTGCAATTGCACATTGGTGGCTCATGTCCAGCTTTTCATCCACCAATATCCCCTGTGTCATGGTTCAGAGACATCCTACATAGCCATGAAGCCATAGATAAGAGCTTCTTGCAAAAGCAACTATGGTTTTCATCATGTTGTGATATTTATATTGCTTAAGAATTTAATGAACTTTTCAAAGTGTCAAGAAGAAAATGATGTATTTAGGGAAAACAGAGAGGAGGGGTGTGAAAGATGAAAGGAAAGTTAATCCTACTGTATTCCACTAAAAGAATTACAATTAATGCTTGAATTCCTTATATAAGCAAAATAGTTAGCTGTTCTGGTATGTGAGAAACAAAGATCATCAGATTTATATTTTTGAAATTAGATTCTGTATATATATGAATTAATTCAATATCCATATTTTTAAAAAATAACTGGTTAAATATGAGGTATAAGAGGAAAAACTATTCTGAATATATAACATGTTTTTCTGATACTTCTATAAAAATACTGGAGAAAATCCCATAATTCAGTGAAAGATTTTTATCTGAATGCTAGAAATATGTCTGGATGCTTAGTTTAAGTGCCTGTGTTAATAAATAACTTCTAATGAAGAACTAACATAGACTCAGTTCCAAATCACATACTTATCTGAAACAAATGCAGAAGATGCATGTAGAAATTCTGAAAGTAGTTGGAACGAGACAAATAATGAGATAAACCAAATTTTTTGGCAAGTGCTGATGTAAATTATGATTATCAATGTATGTCAACAGTGAAGATGTGAGACCGCAAGAAGTGAAATCTTGACAAGATTTTGCAATACTCTGTTTCTGTGCTTGAAATGATTCCTGACTAGAAAATTATGGGTAGGCTATTATAGAAGTTAGGTTGTTTGCATGGACGTCAGGCGTAAATTGACTCCAATTTTTACTAACAGAAAGCGAACAGCTAATGGGATAGTAATTTCTGTGTGCCATATGGGCACATGAATATTTTCTAATTTTGTTCCATGAATATCATCCATTCCTTTTTGTATAAGCACATTGTGTTATAATTATTAGTACTGCTTCTGGCTGAAATAAACAAAATATGATTATTGGAAGGTTAAATGAGAAAAAAAGACAGTGGCACCCTCTCTGCAATGGAAATTATGCCAATGAATCAGAAAGGATTGTGACACCCACATTTTTTGAAATATATTATTTGTGAAGCATTGTAAATCAGGAGGCAGATGGCTTGGTGTGCAATCAGGTGAAAGGTTCTGAAGAAGGAGTTATAACCGGACTCCGTCTCAGGAAAATGTATGTGCTCCTTTGACATAGCCAGTTTAACACTGAGAACCTATTTTTGTGTACTTCTCTGCGCAGCCCACAGTTTAATTGGAAACTTCTTGCCACAGACCCATATGACTTTTCTTTTTTCCCTGTGGAATGGACCATACTGAACTATGTCAGCTAATGAAAAATAGCGTTGAAAGAAGGTTGTTCTTTGAAACCTAAAAATGAACTAGATGTTATATCAGAAATACTGGCTCTATGGGGCACAAATTTTGGAGAAGGCAAGCGCTAAGTGTCAGGTACTCTGTAGAGCAATATAAAGCAGCATGAATCCAAGTAGGACATAATGCAGACAAATAGGAAAACAGAGGAGCTGTTTTACCAAAGCATTTGTGCACTTCTTTAAATCTCATTGGCTTCAGTAGTAAATGAGTAAACCTTGCTTAAGGAAGATGGTATTACTAACTTATGCTTAAAGGCTTTACTGAGTCTAGGGAAGCCTTGGGATGTCCTCAGAGGCAAAATGTCTGGTCAGTTCAAAGCAGTGCTATTCAGACTCACAGTTAGAGACAATAAAGGTCTTGTATAGGTAACCTGATCGCAAATGCACCAGGATTACATTTGTAATAACACATCTATCTTAAAGGAATTTTCAAAAGATGTTGAAAATTGAATTGCATTTAAACATCATTTTAAATAAGAATAAGTTTTGGAGAGTAACAAAAGTTTTATTCAGCAGAAAAGTAATTTACACGCCCTGTACTTAATAACCTCTTATATGCTTTAATAATTTAAACTACTTATCAATGTGAATGTCTTCAGTGTATACTTCAATTATTGCTTTTAGTATATTTTCTCTCTTTCATGTACCATGCCACAGTACTCAATATGTCTCCAGTGCCTATTATCACTGTTCCTCTTGTATAATAAATTTCTTATCTGTGAGAATATGACCTTGACACTGTGAAAAAAAAGTCTTTTAAAGAATAGCTCAATTAAAATCTAATACCTCTGTTTAGGATTTGATTTCATTACTATTCATGAGACCATGCAACACTATTTGAGTCATGTGTTCTCATGCAACTCGAATACTCATTTTGAAAGGAGTCATTACAAAAATAATTTTTATTCTTCTCTCTGGCCTATTGATTTTCATTCACCATGAAACTCTCTTTGTTGACTTTGCAAAGGTCTCTGTTGAAAGTTTGTACTATTGTTGTGATAATAATTGTTGATCAGGGTCCATTTAGAAGAGGTAAATTTAAACGCAAGATAGGTAGATGTGGGTAGTAGCAAAGCTGCATGCAAACCTGCCTTCATATCTGCAGTTTGCAGAGGCAACATTAAGTGATCTGGGAAGGTTGTATAATCTACAGGACTGTCACTCAGGAGCATGAAGTTGCACTTCTACCACTGATTAACTTTGGACAAGTCACTTAACCGGAATGTTTGTTTACCCATCTGTAAATGAGAATAATAATTGTCTACCTTGCAGAGGGTTATAGTTCTCAATCAATTCATTTTGCAAGCTGTTCTAAGAGCAATAGACAAAAAGCCTTACACACATGAAGTGGAAAGCAACATTTAACTGAGCCCTAATTTGTCTTCCTCATTATTTGATTTGCATTGGCATGGACATTCACTGTTTCGAAACAATCTCTTTCTTGATTTTAAATTTCTGTTTTCTTAATCTGTGAATATTTTTCCTGTTTTCTGCCATTCTGTTTTCAAATCAGGAAGCTTTTTTTAAAAAAGAAAACCAGTTAGTAAAACAAGGCCAAAGACTTGAACATACTGGAAGCTTCAAATGTTTTTAATCAAAAGTGAACAAAATTATCTGCAAATTGCAGACCATGACCAGAGAGCAAAGCAGAGAAGAAATATACACAGAATTGGGTAAATATCAACTTCAACAAAGATATTTATGTATAAACTGAGTATCTATAATGAATGAAAAAAGGAAAATTAATACCAAGAAAGTCCTACAAATCAGGAAATAATTCAGATAAAGTAAGGATAAAATGCAAGGTGTCAACAGTCAAGCTTAGTCCAACCTTGCAAAAAATATGAACAAGATTAATGAAGATTTTGAGCTATATGTAGAAAAGAAACAAGAAAAGTGAAATAATATGTACTGTCCAAACCTTAAACAAATACCTCATCTTTCACTGACGAGGATGTGAAAAAAAGGAAGACACACAGAGGTTGCATAACTGAGAGAAATACGATAAGAAGAAAATTATAATCTGAATTACTACACCCAAAGTAAACTAAATCTCAAGTGCAAATTGTAAACCAGATAAACACCATTACAGAATACTGAAATAAGAGATACAGTGGATTAATCATAAATTTGTATCAATATCCATCATGCTGAGGATATAAAAGCTTGATTTGAGAATTTCATACGAGATAAGTATTTATAAAGGGCAGTTGGGAGTAATCAAGGCAGGTGGTAACCTGCTCACCAACCATCAGCCATATATAAAACTAACAAATTTCATAGGAAGGAATAATTAGAAAGATTGAGATACATAGAAAGGGAAAAAATGCAATGCAGAACATGAGAGACTGACATGATAGCTTTTGCCTGTTAAAATAATTGATTTTCTAGACAAAGAAATTGAAAATATATATTACATTTTCAGTGAAGCATAGGAAAATGATGCTGTGTAATAGGCTACTTGTTAAACCAGATTAGAGTAGGAGAAATTGAAAGGTGGTCTAGGAACTGATTAAAGGGGAAATGATAAGAGGTTGTTCAGTAATAGAAAGAGATGACTTGTTTCGGCTTTTTTTCTCAAAAACCAATCTTGGCATCAAACTTAGCTGGTATCTGCTTTAATGACTGCCATAAAGAGTGGTGTGCTAATAAAATGAGCATACAACATTGTTTGAAGGCATAAGCAGTGCAGACGATGAGAAATAAAACATGTAGAGCATACAGAGACCCACAGGACTGAAGTTATGTCATAAGACAATTAATAATGTAAGGTGATAGGATAAATGTAGTGACTATGAACAAGACTTGCCAGCATGAACAATGTTTGTTGGATGAAGACAATCTTTTAGTTGATAGTTTGGTCGATCTGCACCACCAATCTGATATAAGAGTAGACAGTGCAAATGCAATCTTAGTCAGATATTTAGTGAAGATAGGCAAGTGTTCACTTATAGCACAGATAAGAATTTTTTCTGTGTCTGTGTGTGACTCATTATCAAGAAATATGAACTCAGTGAAAGAAGAGCTTGAAGAATGATCAGAGCAGAAAAAGTAAAACAGGAGAGCATGGCCTGCCCTAGTTTGAGCTAAACCAGAATCAATTCTCTGTTCAGTGACTTCTCAGTTAAGTCTCTTCTAATTGACTGCATATTCTGAAGTTAACAGCATATTTCTGAAAACAGTGTCTGCTTCTACAAGTGATAACACTTGATGTTTAGAGTTACTGCCAAGAATCGGTATGCAGAAAGGCTCTTGCTTATACTTACTCCTATGGAGACCATGGTCACTGCTAAATCTTGTGAACCACTTTGGAGTGCTGTAAGTGAAAGTGTCATAAGTAAAAAAGTTGCACTTGTGAGGAGGAGCAGATAGGACAGGTGACCCAAACCTGGCCAGCAAGGTATTCCATGTATATCATATTCAGCATAAAGCTGAGGGATCACAACAGTCAGGCTCTCTTCTTCAATAGCCAGCATCCAAAGAGGACTCTGTCAATTCTTCTGCCTTTGATACCAGTCCATGCATTCCTGAATCCAGTTCCTGTCTGCTACTGAGTCCAGTCAGGGAATTGCCCAGTGCCTGCCCACCAGTGTCATTGGTGACATCATAATTGTCATATTATCGTATATTTTTAATTATTTTTCTTATTAATATTATGTTTTGTTTTTAGTGTTACTGTTTAATTAAAGCTGTTTTAATTTTTTTCCAGCCCATAAGTCTCTCTCCCTTATTTCCTTTCCTTTCCTGTTCTGGGAATGGAGAGGGTATAATAGAGAGCATCTGTCATACGTTTAGTGGCCAGCCCAGCCTCAACCCATGACACTTGTTTAGGAAATCAGATGCCTAGGGAGTTAAGATTTTTGAATGCAAACATGAGAGATGCTCACCAGTGACCTAAGCAGCTTAGACACATCCTCTGTCTTTTATTCCTTTGCACTGTACATATGTAACTGTGGTCTGTATAGCTGTTTCTGACATAATACAAACCAGTCTTCACCTCTGCCTTCAGCTTTGAAATCATTGAGCTGGTTTCCTTTCTTCTTACTACTGAGAAGTTACAGAAAAATAAGAAGAAGTCTGGTTATCAGGCTGCCCAGCAGAACTCAGAATTAGCTGGCTGATAGCATGATTTGGATATCTTTTTCTATAAGCTTATTCTTCATGGTATTAAAGAGATTGTGTGCTCAGTACATTATTTAGGAACTTGGGTATCTAATGATCTCTGTCAGACTTTAAGTTGCATAGGGCATGATGAATAAGGTTGTTCTACTTTGACATTTCTCCATATTTAAATTATAATATTATTATTGATTTCAAAATTAACATAAAACATTAAATGCCTATGAAATTTTTTTTCCTAATTTGAAGGGCTGTAGCACTGAAATCCTCTTCCTAACTGATCCTTTGAGCTTAGCTAGAATTAATGTTGTCAGGATTAGTATCTGATTGATAGCTTGACATTACCCATTTCTAACATTTCACTGGTGTTATTTTGGGTTCAGTGGCTCTTGCACAAAGTGAAGAGTTTAAAATTATTTCTGATGTCTCAGCAAAAGGAAGATCAATTAGCTGCTGGGGAAGAAAATGTACAAGCCAAACATGCTGCAATATACATTGAAATATCTAGAAACAAATGGAAAAAATGCACCACTATACACTTTTAGCTCATGATAACAACAGTCTTAGCAGTGGAAAAAATAACCTAATTCTTTGAAGTAAACAGCTGAAAAGCTTCTGCATCCTAAAAAACATTTAATACAGCTTGTCTAAAAAAAAAAAAAGAAAAATAAAGTTGTCTATGCTAAGCAATCAACTTTTATGTCTCCACAGAAGAGAAAAGAGTCTTTTTCCAATGATCACTAAGTAGTACCACTGCATAATGCGAGGGTGCAACACTGAGCTATTTGCTTGATTACTTCAGATGAGTTGGTGATTGGAGCTTCTTTTTTGAACCATGGGCAGACCCTACAAGCTGCTGCTTAATATCCACTGACTCAGTGGTAAGGTTGTTAAAATCTTGAAGAATCTTGGTCCTTAAGAATAATATTGTTGCCAACTTAGAGGAGATAAGGGAGAAAACTAAAAAAAGCTTTGAGAAAGATGTTTTATTAAAAATAGCTCTATGTTTTCTGGATGTCCTCTCCTACTACTATGAAATTCCAAAGAAAAAGAATGCTTAGCATATATAAAACTTGTAGAGCTTTAACAATGATGTTTTTGCCTGTAGTAGTTTTATAATACTATACTATTTTCTATAGGATGATTTTAACTCCATATTCATAATATTCATTAATTTGTAAGCAATTTTGGGTTAATTAATCTAAACATTTATTTACATATTACAGAACTACGTTATTTTTATTTCTTACAAATTACAGAGGATTGTTTCAACATGATGGGAGATTGCCTGTAATGAAAATGCTGGAAGTACTAGAAGTCCCTGCAGGACAGTTTTAAATAAAAATTACAGTGCTTTAAATCCTCTGATATTTTGTGCTCTGGACATCATTAAAAGATAGAGCTGATGTATCTGTATCCAATATAAATACCAAGAAGCATAAAAGCCCTCATTTTTTAATTCAAATTTTATATGTGGATTTATTTTTGTTTTGTTTCTTCAATAATGAGAAAAGAATGTGTCTATCTGCAAAATCCTCAAAGCATTTTCCCCTTTATCTCTTTTTTTAATCTAACATCCTAAAAATCATCACACAGTTTGTGTGTATGTAAATGTCTGCCTGTCTATCCCTCCAATTCCTTTATAAATTTTAATCCTGTTGATTGAGTTCTACAAGGAAAGTAAACATCTCAGACCTATGAAGTTCCTCCATGATTAATTAGATGTAGCAGCTAGGTAGAGCAGAAGAATCTCTCACATGCTGCCACTCAGAAAAATGCTTTAGGATATTGTTATTTCTTCTTAGACAGCAGGCAATACTCTCAAAATACAGCCACTAGAAGTGCCTGGAGTCGTGGAAAATCTTCATTAAAAGCCCATACTCTCTTAAACATCAAAGTCAATAACATATGAGATGTAAAACTATAGTAAAATTTTCCTTAATTCTCACATTCCTAGTTTTATGAGCTTTGTCTTACTTGGTTATCTCAGTGCAATCTGATGTAGGAGGAATCTTAATGCCTCTGCAAAATTTTTGGTTTTATACTTTTTGTTCCAAAAAGTTAAGGTTAAGATGAATGTGTATTTCAAGGTGCTAGGTAAGGCAGATGTTTTCCTCACTTCTCGCCACACAATTCTCTTATCTCTTCCATTCAGTGCCATCAGCAGGCTCTACTATGGGGACCAGTTATGCGAGCCTGAAGCCAGTCTGCAAAGATAAAACCACACCATGCAGGTTGGTGCTGAGGCTAGAAAACAGTTTACCAACTCTGAACAAAGCTAGGACAGTTGTTACTTGGTTTACACTTATAAGATAGACAGAAAGACCTTTTAAGAAAACAAAACAGGAAAAAAAGTTATGAGCAATTTCAGGACAAGGGATTGACTCTTTGAACACAGTATATGAAAAAATAAATTAAGAAAAAAAGATAGAATGGACAGTCATTCCATCAACAGCACAGAAATGCATGAATTTAAACACGACTGAATTTACCAGTCTAGGCATGTGTAAATGAAAACAGTCAGAATCTACCTGTAGCTGATGCTACAGTCATTAGGAAGAAAATAAGAGACACCAAAACAGAGCAGTAGTTTAAATCTGATTTGGTGCTGCCAGAGGTCACCCTGTGACATCACCCTGCCTAGGCTGAGTTGAGCATCCTCGCCTGGGATACTGGAGGAAATGGCATCCAACCAGCAAGGGCCAGCCAGGGGCAGCAAGTGGGGACCTCTGAGTGTGCATCTATGGCCTCACAGGAGGTTTCTGCCTTGCCTGGGCATGGGGGTTTACAGGGAGCATCGCAGGCACACTTACAGCTGGATGACCCACATCTCCCATGGGAGGGGGATGCAAGTAGGGACTACATCCCCCAAAGAGAGAGATGCTGGTAACCTGCATGACATGTGAGGTGTGTGTGGGTTGTCTGTTTACATAACTCTGTAAATGAATGTGTGCATATGTGATTATAAATTTTGGAATTAGTTAGGGAAAGATGTTTAGAAATTAGTCCATATATATTAACATTTTGTAAGTGTGTAGTATTATGGTTTATGTGTTGCATTGTTGATATTGATCCTGAATGTATAGTTCACTGATTGCCAATTAATTACATGACACTAGTAATTCAATAAACTGCTTCGATCCTGGTATAGTTTAGACAATATGAATTTTTCCCTGAGACAAAGGCATAATGGTGATTAGTCTTGATTAGTTAAGCTAGGTGTGTAAAAATGTATGTAAGTGATCCTGACTGAAATACACATTTGGTCTACTTTTTATTTGTTCAATGCAAATGGAAAACTACCTTGCCAGAGTGATTAATTTCTTTTTAATTATATCACTACTTTGCTATGCAATATAGGTGAAACAATTCTCGAAGCCAGAAATATTTTTAAAGTATAATTAATTGACCTAGTACCTAAGATGAAATCAAGTAATTATTTTATTGATTATAAATCCAATACATGCTGAAATAAGCCTTAGCTTTCCATGGCTAGTATCTCATAATCCTACACTGTAATGAAGAATCAATGGCCTTGCTTTTAAAATCTATTTCCCTCTTTTTAAAAAGAACAAACAATGAATGAATTTTTAGGACCTGCACTTTCCACTTAAAGTTTGGGAAAAACACTTATCTCAAATTTAATGCACCTCTGCTAGAAAACTAGAGATGTACCTATAGCTGATCAATATTTATTTCCAGCTCTGCAGAAAAGCCCTTCATAAGTTGTTAATGTAATTTTTATATCATCAGGCTTTACACACCATGCTAGTCTGACTGTATTATTTAATGCAGTCCACTTTACAATCAGTGCAGAAAGACAGACATACCCAGAAGACATCTGAAATGCTGCAGCCACTCTCCCATTAAGGATTTGTGTGATCTGGACATGGACTCCTGAGAGAGCATGGAAAGTTTGGCTGGTGACCCTCATGGCTGTCTGTAGCAGCATCCAAAATTTCAGAAACTGCAGGAAATTTTTTTGGATGATGTTTGTTACTGAACTAGTGTATCATCTTGCATTGTGCAGTGTTAAATGCACAACTTCTGTTACAGGGTGTCGTGGTTTGAGTTAGAATAAAATTAATTCTGTTCAGTGATTTTAGTTTTCAGCTAAGTTTCTTCTAAGTAAATGCACTTTCTTAAGTTAGTGGCATGTTTTTGCAGTCAGTGTCTGCTTCTAGCAGTGATAACACTTGTGTGTCTCCTCTGCAGGAAGATTATGACATGCACCTCAGGAATTTCTGAAGACTGGCTGCTTCTCAGGCTGAGTTAACTAACAGAAAGTTTGTGGATGGAACCAAGTTATTATTGATACTGACTATTTTTTCATCACAAGTATAAACTTATTGATTCCCACACAATTTCCTGTTCAAAAAGCTGCATGACCTGAGATCTATCTATTAGAGGTGTATTCTAGAATACACTTCATTTAGTGAGTTCTGTTGAAGGACAAGGAGTGCCTATAAATTGTCATGCATGTCCTGAATAGGAACACCTCTTCACCTAGATATTTTGTCCTCATTTGATGCATTTAATGATAATCATAGTAATAACATGATATTAAAGTGATTACAGACTCTCTTATTCACACTGACTGAAGTTCACCCTCTGACCTTGTCAAAAGTCCCTTCCCTATAAAATCAGTTATGCCCTGAACTTGAAAATCTTCTAGTACATGTCAGATTAAGTAAAGCAGAACCAATATGTAGAATTAGTAGTTGAGTGTTTTTGCTAGGTGTGCAGGTGGAAGGTAAATACTAGTGAATAACTGTAGAAAAAAAAGATACACCTCTTCAGTCTGAGTCCAACAGTAGTAAGACATGGGCTACATCAGCTGTTCCAGTAGCTGCTCACTTGCTTTCCCTGAGCTTGAGTATTTCAGATTGCTGAGCTGCCCTGAGTTGTGGCTGTCATTCATTATGAAAAATTAGTATGGCTGAAATAGGACAAATACCACACCTTTGTCTGCAGGTCTAAATAATGCCAGAAATAGTGAATATCAACAAATCTTCAAACAACATTTTTAAAACCAAAAAAATTGAAAACTTCACTTTTTCAGCTCCTCCCTTCCACTAAAAAAAAACATCTCTAAAGCTCAGGATGGAAAAATTTGGTATGTGAGACTGGAACAGATTGTTCAGGAATGTTGTGGATGCTCCATCACCGGATGTGTTCAAGGTCAGGCTGGATGGGGCTTTGAGCAACCTGGTCTAGTGGGAGGTGTCTCTGCCATGGCAGGGGGGTTGGAACTAGATGATCTTTAAGGTCCCTTCCAACCCAAACTATTCTATAATTCTGTAATTATATGATTCTATGATATCAATACACAGAACAATAATTGTTCTATTAGTATAATGACTATTATTTGGAAATCTTCAAAAAACTTTTAGTAAATAATGTAGGTCTTGCTTTTGCCATTAAATGCTTGGCTATTTTTATGATGTTAAAGATATTTCAATTCTTTACTTATATCCAATATATATCAGTTTTACTATGTGTATCTAGGTTGTTATATTTTATTTCATTTATAGACCTTCTCTTACTTACATTTTTCTATTTCCTCCCCCC
>VYZX01030162.1:31336-47429 GCA_013401335.1 Brachypteracias leptosomus
CCCCCAGTAATAATAGAAAGAAGGAAGTTGCACATAATGACTACCTTGTGCAGAAATCAGAAGTGAATGTGGAACTGACCCCAGTGCAATTCACTATAGGGTCCTCTTATCTATTGCTTATGACTTGACTTAATGTTTCAGGCTGAAGTTAAACAGCCTGGGTGCCTGTTTCTGTCAGTACGTTTGGAACACAAATCAGATTTGCTCTTTACCTATGAAACTTGCATTGAGAGGAGAAGAAAAATATGCCCTTTACATGATAGCTTTTGGTGATTGTATCCAGACTTCATAAATACCTCTACAATCTCTATGAAACTCTCTGGCATGATGTGGCACAACAGTTCAGTCTGATTGGTATAGAGAAGGAAGAAAGCAAGCTGGCATTATCTATCAATGGGAAAAGTTTGATCCAGTGGAATAAATGAAATACAAAAATCCTTATAAGATTTCCTTGTATAAGTGGTATAAACATCAGCTGAAATAAGACACTGTCATCTAGTATGGTCCTACTCTGGCACATAATGAAAATCTATGCATGCAATGAATCCCAACTTGTCTTCACAGATGAATAAGATAATATATGCACAATAGAGTTTGCAGTCCATGGAATCAGTAATTTTCTTAACTAACTCTTATAACAGAGCAGTTTTGCATTTAAACAGTTCAGAGAAATAACACTTGTATGGACAAGCTGTAAGTAATTTTTTCTAGTCATGAAACTCTCCCAAATGGAAGCTATGTGGAGTTACTTCTGTTGGAAACCTAGTTTGTAGTCCTAAGCATAAGATAATTCTTTTGCTCTCTCTATTTTAAAGGGGGAAAAAAGCATTTAAAATTGTTCAGAGTGCCTGAAAAAGGAGGATGAGTTAATATTAACAAGATTCTTCTATTTTAGAGTGGAAATGAAGCTAGACACCATTGATAACCACTTCGTAGAAACCACTGAGACACTTTAAATTGGGAGGCAATTTAAGGTTTTTCTGTAAAGGAAATAATGCAGTAAGTAATTGCTTTAATTTTAAATCAAGAAATAAGCTTCTGACTGTTACATGTGTGAAAGGAAATGAAATTAGTATTTTATTGGAAGAATTAGCAAAAGCATTAAAAAGAAGGGCTTATTCCTTTTAAATAAATTAGGAAAACAGTAACATTTAAAAAGATTGAAGGTCTGATAAATTGGATGCAGTATTTGTCTTTGTCCCCCCTCTTTCCTATTTTGCTGCTGAAATCAGTTAAGTGGATATGATACTTCTGTACATAAGCCAACATTTTCAGACTTCAAAGTTGGAGATGTAAATCTACATCTAAACACCCACCTGAACAGAATCTTCAGATACTCAAATAACCCGGTTAGCAACCATGAAAAAAAGAGTCTACTTCTATCAGATGCCTAAAAACAGATTTAGAAGCCTACATTTAGAAAGGAAAAATGTAGCCATTGTTCTTGCAAGGAAGGCAAGAAAACAGGAATCCTCTGTAAGCACAGTATGCTACTAAGGAAGAGGGAGATCAAACAAAGAGTTGATTTGGTGCTTAACAAGGAGAGATAACTATCGACAGGTGATGCAACAAAAAGCTGAAGCTTTTACTGCATTTTTTGCTTCAGCCTTCACTGACAATAACAGTGTTCATCACACAGCACATTACACCACCATCAATGACGAGGGGTAAAATCTCAGGCCAGAAGAGCAGTTACAAGAGCCAATTAGAGAGCAACTAGATAAGTTTCAGCTGTCTGAGCTTGATGAAATTCACTTTATGGTACTGACTCAAACAGTCTAAGGGTCAGCAACTTTGTGAACTCATAAGGACTAGAGAGGCTTCAGAAGCCTGGAAAAATAAAATATATTGTCTATTTTTAATGGGTGTAAGGAGTAACCTAGCAGCTGACCTCCAGTTCCTGTGAAAATACTGGAATAAATAATTGAACTACTTGTATACAGCTGGTACATGCTTATAAGGAGATGAAGAACAGCCGAGAACAAATCATGTCATATCTATTCAGCTTCCTTCTGTGAGAAGTTAAGAGCTTTCCTGAAAAAAAGAGAGAAGAAACAGAGATCATGTGGCTAAACTTCAGCAGGTCTCTCTGAAACAAGCTAAGAAAATATGGCACTGCTGGGAGGGAAGAATATCATACTGGGGGAGTAGCTATTAAGTTTCACTGCCAAGTTGGAAGGATGCTGTAAGTGGAATTTCACGGGGTCTGTCTCCAGTCTGCCACCACTCGATATTTCCCTTAATTATTTCAAAAGCATGAAGTGTATACTTATTTAATTACTAATCAGCATCAAGCTAGGAGGGGCTGCACTAGGATTTGAGGGAAGGACTAGAATACAAAATGATCATTACAAATCAGCAAAAAAAAAGATGAAGAAAACTCAAAAATTCAAGACAGTTCCAGTAGGAGGGAAACAAAATGTTTATCTCTGGGAGAAGCAAGAACAAGACTGTGCATAAAGGGAAGCCAAGCTTGGAACCAAGGGAGACCATAGCACAGGTAGCATGGTGTCCTGGATGACCTGGATGCAGTCATGCAATATGCAAGCAGGGTCAGGTCTGGGCAGTAACAGTCTTCACTGACAGTTTGGTGAGCATCAGGGAAGCACAAAATGACTGAGGGTAATCTGGAAGTGAAGTGAACAAGTCAGGATGAGCAGGGACAGGGCAGGATGCAGACCTGTCTACACCATGTCAGGCAAGGACTGGGGTCAACATTTATATGGTGCTCCTGGACCAAGAGATGGAGACCTGATGAAGCTGCTCAGAGCAATTCAGATCTACTAATGCACTCAGGGTCTGGCCAGAAACTTAACCTATTGAAGGCGCCCAGATTGCTTTTTTCAGAAAAAAAGAAATCTTAAAGGAGGGATGTTAACTTGTCTTCAACAACCTAAACAACCTTCCTGGGTAGAGGAAAAGAAACAGTTGAGCTTTCTCTATGCCCATCGTACAATAAGAAGCAGTGGACTTCTTAGTGGACTCTCTTACTGAAGGATAATTAGTTTAGAAATAGGAGAATGAGAGAAACACTTTCTAACTATAAAAATAAGCAATACCGAAAGAGATTTTGCAGAGTAAAATTTCCCTCACCCATCAGGGCTCTTCTAAGTACAGTGGATCATGGCTTGAGACAAGAAAAGGGACTGAATGACCTCTAAGTCCCTTCTAATTCTATTTTCTCTGATTCAATAACAGTGTTAATGAGTATATTTAGTGTATGTATCTACAAGTAATCAGTAGAATGACTTGTAGAATAAGGTACTAATGTAAGACTATAACCCTTTAGTCCTAAGTGATTCAAGTAAACAGAAATAGAATTTACATTTTATACTATAATTAGAAGTCATCTAGAAGAGCTGCTATTTATTAAATTGTAAGATGTAATTATTGATACTGAAATATCTACTTCTAGGTGACACATTTTGAAAATAAGCATTAGTGCTTTTTCAGTGTTTTCTGTAAAAGCCTTCAAGATCACAAGTAGCTCTAGTCAGAGCAGAAGACATCTTGTTTTGTCACACGTAGCTAAATTGCAGATTGCAGATGTGGCTTTAAAGAGAACACAGAGTCTGATTAAAACAAAAATTGTGTTAATCATCTGTGGATCATTTTAAACTGATTTGCTGTCTACTCAGCTTTGTCTACTTGACTGAATTTAATACTGTTAATATTTCTACATTCAATTTTAAACTCTTTTTCTCTAACTTGTTCTTACTGTAATTTAATTAAAGAGCAGCTAGTGATACCCATAGCTTAATATAGAGACCAGGGTGATAGTTGCCTTCTAAATTATGAAGTCGTGTACAAACTGTACACAGCTAGTATATAACAGTGGCAGAGGCTGGAAGACCCTGATTAACCAACTGCATTTGCTTATTTATTCATTTGATATCTAGTTCAGTCCATTATCGTGGCCAGCATACACTTCCCCATGGAAGCTTATACTACACATTAGCAATGGTATGTAGCCAAGATCCTCTTTAACACATGGTCATCCTCCATCTGAAACAAAACTAGTAACATCATTTTACATTAACTTTGCATGTCCAAAATTCAGGCATCAAAGCTAAGCTGGATGTATTTCAGCTGACTATCCATGAACAAACTTTGGGGCTGTCTGAATAATTCTCCAAACTCCATTAAATATGCTACTTAGGCCTTAATCTGGTTACCTAAGGGTATGTATCTAGTACCATGGAAAACGCTCTAGGCCATGTCTACTGATCCTCAGATACCAGTCCAGGTGGCTATAGGCCTCCTGTAGTTGCTGTGCTTCATGTAGGTCTGAGTCCTGCATGGCAGATGAAGTCTCAAGTGGCACTAGGGGCATGTGTTCTGGCAGGTAAATCAAGTGCTATACCAGCACTGTCTTAAACACACAGCTGTCATTTAGTTAACAACTAAACTTCAGGTATCTTAATTTGAAAGAAGAATCTCATGCTAGGAGATAGATTCATTTTTTAAAATATAAACCTCTAGTGCTGTTTGTAACACTCTGCAGTATCAAAGACATGTGCATAGGTTGGTAAGAAGATTGCACCCACCTGGACTAGCAGCTGGAATAGAACTTTACATAGCAAATATCTAAAGTTAAACAAGATGCATTCATCTAGAGAAAATGCTGGAAATACATTAAGGATTCTAGGTTGAGAATATGTTACAGTAAACTTTTTTATAAAATCACACCTATCAGATAATCTAAGTTGAAACAGCCAGGCTCACAACTCTGGTTTTCTTTTCTGTTTTTATTCCTAGTCAAAATATTTTTTTTTGTCACTCATCTGTTCTCTCTACAGGAACCGTGAAGGAACCACAATTTATTAGAAGGAACAGCAGAGTCCTGCATTTAGTAATGAATCCATGTAACTGCCACTAACCACTTGGATGTAAAGCAGAAGAAATAATTTTAAAATGGCCCCAAAGTGATTAAGGGTCGCCCTGTTCCACTTTTCCATGGAACTGAATGGAGTGTACTTGTATAATCAAATATTATGTCTCCTCTTGGGAATGGAGAGTAACTTCTTCCAATTCTCAATTTATATTATAAAAGAGCCTATATTATAAATGCCAACATGACTAAATGGTCTGTGTGCCGTCGATCTTCACTGTCCTCCATAGGAAGGAAGATGTATTTCAAAGGCTTAACTGACTTGCATGTCTAGCACAGTTAAAGCCAACTCATTTCCATACCTACCAACATATGTCTACTCAGATATATAGCTGTTAACAAATACAGTAAGCCTAGAGAATTTAATGTGGAAAACACCTATGTCCTGATCCAAAAAAAAGGTGTATGTTTAAAATGCAGATTTCACAGGAGTATTGTTCAGCCCTAATTTAAATTGAGATTCCAAATTACTCCTCTAACCCTGTACCTATTCTTCTCATGATGCCACTATGTTTAGAGCACCCTGACATGCTGATAGCTCATAGAATCATAGAATGGCTTAGGTTGGAAGGAACCTTAGAGATCATCTAGTCCAACTTCCCTGCCATGGGCCTCTCAACTAGACCAGGTTGCTCAAGGCCTCATCCAACCTAGTCTCGAACACCTTCAGGGAGGGGGCATCCACAACTTCTCTGGGCAATCTATTCCAGAGTCTTGCCACCCATGTACTGAAGAACTTCTTCTTAAGATTTAATCTAAACCTACTCTCCTTCAGTTTAAAACCACTTCCCCTTGTTCTATCGTTGGACACTCTCATAAAGAGTCCCTCACGAGCCTTCCTGTAGGTTCCCTTCAGGTATTGGAAGACAGTTATAAGGTCCCCCCAGACTCTTCTCTTTTTCAGGCTGAACAATCCCAGTGCCTTAAATCTATCCTCATAGCAGAGATGTTACAACACCTGGATCATCTTTATGGCCCTCCTCTGGACCCGATCCAACAGATCCATGTCCCTTTTATGGTGTGGACACCAGAACTGGAAGCAGTATTCCAGGTGGGGTCTCACAAGAACAGAGTAAAGGGGGAGAATAACCTCTCTTGACCTGCTGACCATAGTGCTCCTGATGCATCCTAAAATACAGTTGGCCTTCTGGGCTGCATGAGCGCACTGCTGGCTTATGTTGAGCTTTTCATTGATCAACACCCCCAAGTCCTTCTCCTCCGGGCTACTCTCAACCCACTCTGTACCCAGTTTGTAGTTATGCCTAGGATTGGCCCAACCTAGATGCAGGACCTTGCACTTTGACTTGTTGAACCTCATGCAGTTGGCATTGGCCCATTTCTCAAGCCTGTCAAAGTCCCTCTGGATGGCCTCCCTTCTCCCAAGTGAGTCCACCGTGCCACACAGCTTAGTGTCATCAGCAAACTTGCTGAGGGTGCGCTCAATGGCACCGTCCATGTCACTGACAAAGACGTTAAACAGCACTGGACCCAGAACAGATCCCTGAGGAACCCCACTTGTCACTAGTGTCTACCCAGACCTAGAGCCATTGATCACAACTCTTTGAGTGCCACCTTGCAGCCAGGCTCCTATTGTCCTGGGCATCCCTGTGAATTACTGTGGAAGGATCTATATTAACCTGAGCTCTTTGTATTATCTGTCTGTTTTGAAATAGTCTAGAAGTACAGGAGGTAGAAACACATGTACCTGCATGGCAGAAGAAGAGAATTTGTCCCCAATGATTACTGTTTCTCGTTTTTCCTAAGAAGCACCAAAGTTATCACATAGGATGTAAAAGATTTAGTGAGTCAAAAATAATTGTAGAACTTTGTGCTTGGCAAATATCTAGGGTTTTTACCAAGATACGATATACTGTGCTAACCCTTATAATAAAGCTGAGTTTTTCTTAGGAATTAAAGGTGAAAAGAGTAAAATGTATTGTGCACAAATGTGACATTTTCATTTGTATTTAAGGTTTCTTTATAAAGCAGAACTCCAGAGATGCTGTTTCAGTGCTCCCTCATTTATAACCTTTTTTTTTGTGACTCTGGAAAACTTGTATAAACAATCATTGTGGAAGATAAATGAATGTTCTCTTCAACTACGTTAATCCTGAAATGCCATTGCTGTAGTTCACAAATATAAATATAGTCTCAGCATTATTATTTAAAATATTGGTTAACAAGAAACAAGGTAGGGGTTAAGACAGAAATGTAGTTTAGGGAAAATACTAACGATACTTCCAGCAAAGATTGAAATGGATTCCCTTATGCTTGGCATAGGAAGTTACTAATAACAGAGGAACTCCCTGGAGATACCCACTGAAGTAGGGCCATGACCTATCTCTGTAGGAGATGATTCACCATCATCCTTCCTTTGTGGCTCTGCCACAGGACGAACAGCTTTAGGTTACAGAGGAGCTCTGCAGGTAGAGCTGAATCCACTTTGGTTTCGGACTGCCTTAGCCACAGCAGGAAGCCAATCCTTCCCCTTCCTACCCTATTAAGTAGATAATTTAAAGTGGCATCCTACAGCATCTCAAGTTAATTGAAAGTGTTAAATAAAAAATGATTGACAGGGCTGAATCTTCATCTTATATAATTTGCACAGGCTTCTGGGAAACGTTCTAGTAATTTTCCTTTCCATTCCACTTTTAGCTATACATCTTGCTTATATGTTGCAAATGCTTTTCATATGCTGAAAAGACTTTATACTTCACTAGATTTCATATAGGACAAAAAGTATCTATGATGTGTGCTGAACTCTTTCAGTTATTTTGGAAATAATAATGAAATTATAAGCGCAAGATTGCTGAAATTATTAAATCGCTATAATTCATAGGCAGGATGTCTAGAGCCATCAGCTCTGCTTGAGGCCTTATAGTAAACTCTGTAAAGCATCTGAAAAATTGACCTTGATGTTTTGCAGCTAAAATACTTCAAACTGATAAACAAGCACAAAGAGATAAATATGCCACATAAACTATCCCAGTAATACTGCACTATAAGAAGATACATTTTCAGTGGTGCAATCACATCATCATGTCTTGCTCAAGAGTTAAGATGACATTGAGCTATAATTACTCAAAGTTAAATAACTAAAAAAATATTTTCAGTTTCATCAAGACTTCTGTGGATTTCATTATTTAGAGCCTGAGCAGGGAATAATCACAATTTAAAAAGTTCTTTCATTTTGAAATATGACTTTGGTCTGTGAGATATTCCCTTCACATGGAATGGGAAATATCTGTGGAACCAGACTACTTATCTATGTGAAGATAATTTTTGACTACTGTCACTAAATGGATTTAAGTGCCAGCCTTTGAGCTACCAAATTAGATGAAATGAATCTTAAAGTGTTACAGATGTCTGGATTGTAGCCTAGGTTAGACAGCTATCTGAAGAGACACATCGGTGTAATTAAATGATCTCAAAGCTACTACCTTAGTCTCCATGTAGGCTGGTAAGAAAATGTTAGAAAGAAGCAAAAAATTGGTTCTTTTTCCTGAAAAAAAAAAAAAAAAAAAAAAAAAAGCATTATGTCAGGCCGCACTCTCTAGGGCATGGGAAATCATACTACGGAGTGATGAATGGGAAAGGATATGCTGCAAGAGCATCCTTGGAACAGAATACTAGTTTCCCATCTATGTCTTGTTTTTGCAAAGAAAAAAAAAAACTAAGAGATGACATTTCTCTGTGCACATTTTTGTACAAAGGTATCCTTGACTGCCTGTGGAGACTGGAATAATTATTAACAATAATTATTTAATTAGCTTTGGATATTCAGAAACAAAAATGATAATGATAGACCCTGCATATCTACCCATGGGCAAGGTGTATATGATTCTGTAAAAAGAAAAGAGATACAGACTTCCCTGATTATTTAAAGTGTTTCAGAATCTTTGGGGTCATCACATTACTGATTGAGATTCATCTCTCATTTTATAAACCTTCCTCAGTGCATTTTCGGCACCATCGTAATATTTTAAGGCAATTTTATAGTGAAATCTTTCTAATCAGAATCTCTAGTGAGAATCCCAAACGGAAAAAGAAATCTCAGCCTGTATATTTTTAAAGCATACAGCCATTCAGAATCTGATTACCTTTTCACATTTTCATACAAAATGGATTAATGTGTCCCTGTCTTTATTACATTTTCAACACTTGTCATTCGTGATTAAGCCAACACTATGAAGATGTATTGCACAGCAGCATAAATGGCCACATAAAAATAGGATATATATGTGTCTGAGAAGTTAAAGGCAGCTTGATTTGTGTTACTTTTACATTAGATGTAATGTATCTAAAATATTTTACACAACTCGAGAGTCAACAGTCTGGGCAGAAATATAAATAAATAGATGGAAGCTTACAAAAAGGGGAGAAAGCTGGAGAAAAGTGCTAATTAAATCAATCACAGAGACATGTGATGATGTGATAGAGTGCTATGAAGAAAGACAGATGCAATTTCTTATAGATAACTGCTCAGTCCAGAAATTGCCACACAATTGGGAGCACCTGCTCAAGAGGCCCGGTGTTGGAATGCAGAGGTTATTAAGGGGCAGGACAGATGTATACTGGGAAGGATTCTGGACAAATCTTACTTTGTGACTGCCTTAAATTATCCTTCATTCTCTTGCGAAAATATTTCCCCCACTAATCATAGCATTACGTCTATATGCAATTTATCTTGCTTCTACTTACTCTGCCACACAGTTGACCTTTGAATATACAAAGGTGGCTCATAAGAAAAGCAGAGACATTTTACCAAGGTCTGTAGTGATAGGACAAGGGGCAATGGTTATAAACTGAAAGAGGGTAGGTTTAGCCTCAAAATAAGAAATAGTTTTTATACTGTAAGGTTGGTGAGAGACTGGAACAGGTTGCCCAGAGAAATTGTGGATGCCCCATCCCTGGAAGTGTTGAAGGCCAGGTTGGATGGGGCTTTGAGAAACCTGGTCTAGTGAAAGATGTCCTTGCTCATGGCAAAGGGGGAAAGGAGGTTGGTGGAAGGAGGGTGAACTAGGTGATCTTTAAATGTCCTTTCCACACACATCATTCAATTATTCTATGATTCTCTGTCATATCATCTCCATTCCCAGTGGTTTCACTGGACATTAGGTTTGTTCCTATTTTGAGACCTTTACTTTTGTTTCCAAGATAGGTTTTCACTCAAATATGATTTGAAACTTGTTATTAGGAATCAGAAATGGGTGATAGAGCAAGACTATCTTTTGTTTAATTTATTTTCATTCACTTTTTTTTTCACTTATAGAAAATTCACCCATCTAAGTTTCTACATTTGGGATGTAACAAACTTTAAAAATCAATAAAGAAGTAAAATTTTGATTTGTTTTCTAACCTATGACTAACTGCTCTCATACAACCCTGTGAAAATCCATTTAAATGCAACCTATTACCTGGTAGGCTTTATACCTCTATACAAAATGTTGTAAAGAAAAGCAACCTAGTCCCATTTAAGTCTGTGTATGTCTTGCCATCTGTTTCTGGAGGCAAAATTCCTACTCAAACATTAACTATATAATACAGCTGTCAACAAAAGCTTGCAGCTGCCATCTTAAAAGCCAACACACTGACAGATCTAGCAGACCATCATTATAAAACGATTGTACATCACCTCTAGCAAAACTTCAGCTTGGAAAGACTCTTAAAACATCTTTTTGCTATCTTTCCTGTAATCTGTTACAACAAGTACAGGAAGTATAGTAGTGTGGGTTATATCATGGACCTTGCTCGCCAGCTCATCTTGGTGCTGGTAGAGCACTGTTCCTGCATAACAGATATTTAGATGGAGACTGCAGTAGAGGGGGCCAGGTCAGGCTGGAGCAGCAGTTTCAGGTCTATTTGGCTTCAGACTTAGGGTGTGTTGTGCTGCAGTTTATGGTGCTTGTTCATGGGAAAGGTAAGTGATGTGACCTCCATGTGTGGTCCCGCCTGAGCAGCACTCTCCTTACAGCAGCCAACTGACTCATTGCACTCTGTGCATATGTGTATCTGAGCGAGCTAAGCGTTTCATCTTGTACCCCTCTAATTTATGTCACTGGTACTGAATTATCATCTCTCCCATGATTCTCAGCCATCTCCCCATTCTTCATTCATCATCTACGTGCTTCTTGTCTGCCTCCTTGCTTCTGCTGATACCATCAGCTGCCATCACACTCTGTGAGTTGCACTGTATAGATTATTCACATCTGAACTGCTTGCTCTGTGTACAGGCAATCTCTCCACGTAAATAAGAATACCTTTACAGCCTTTTGATAAACAGTGACCTCCCTTTGTATGCCTCTTACCCATTTTTCTCTGAAGGTATTCTTACTGCTTGCCAGTAATAGTGATCATTCCAAAGACTTTGGAGAGACTTATTTCTCTCCTTTGGGATGATCCAGGATAATTTTTTCCTCTTGGATGCATTTCAACTCCGAGGATATTTCCAAGGGCAGTTTCATGCTTAGGGAGAATTTGGAGGAGAGTACAGCTTCAGTTTGGGGTTTTTCTCCTGAAGAAGAGAACACAGGGTTAGCTGTCTATGGGGAATTATGAGAACAAGATTCTAAATCTCACTGCTTTAAATTATTCTAAAAGCCATGGCCCGGAAGGTGTAATTGTCAGGGAAGTGTAGAGTTTGTCAGTGCAGCTCAATAATTATCTAGTCAGAACTCCTGAATGAACTCTTCCCAGTAATTTTTTCAGCCCTAGACAGCTCTGCAGCTATTTTATTTCAGCTTAACCATTGTGAAGTAGTCATGATTTTGTGTAGCATTCTCAGTTTTCCAGATGAATAATACATTTTATTTTACCCACTAATGTTACTGGGGCCTGGGTATTCCTTTTTTTTTTTTAGTATTATTATTATTTTGAAGAAACAAGAGTGATTGAGTGCTAAATCTGTTTTATACAGTACAATATATGGCAGCCTGGAGCACCCCACTCCCTCATTTTTTTATTCATATGATACATGAAAAATGGCATAAATGTATTTCATTGTGTCACCTAGAATCTGTGTAGCCAGCAATAATGAATATGCTTTACTCTTCAGCTCGGTAGTGTTTCATTTCTTCCTGACAAGATTATTTGACAAGCAGACTCTGCATTGGCAATGTTGTTTATTTTCATAGGCATGTAAATTATCTTGACAGCCTCATAAACATAAATTGGCAGGCATACTGTCCCACAGCAATGCTTGTTAAAATACACTAATGGAATATAATAAATAAATTATTCTAGTGTATTTAGAATATGCTAGCATACCATTACATCTAGCAAAAGTTATACAGTACAGGATAAAGTGCTCTATAGTTCTTACTGTTTACAATAACTTGTTGGTCAGATATTTAATACACCTTACTATGATGAAAAATGCATAGATTCATACTCGGGGGTGTATTCAACCTCAAACTAAGGCAAATATTAACTTACCCAGCCTGCAAGTATCAGATAGCTTTTTCCACGTTGTGGACATTAATTTCATTTGGCACCATTGTGCAGGAGGTAGGTGGAGGAAAATGCATGTCTATCCAGCTACGAAATTGATAGATTGATACCTGGTTGTTGGGATGGACACAGTAATGCCCATATATGTGTGCAGAATACCTAGGAAATAGGTGTAGTTTTGGAAGTCCACAAAGAACAGATGTCAATTATTTATGGATGGTCTAGGTTAGTGACACTTTATTATTGATTCAGCTGTCATTTTCCCCATAGTCTGTCTGGTTGTCCAAGTTCCCCATAGAGGCCATCAGCTATTTCAAGTTGCCCTGCATACAAAAGGATGAAGCTGCAGACTAGCCTTTGTTCTCTTTGGAGTTGAAGCAAGTTAAGGTCAGAAATATCATCTCAGACCATAAGTCCATGTCCATATGATAGGCATCAGCCCTTGCTCAGTTGGCCTTTAATCCTCAGAAATTCAGTCTTCTAAATGCCAACTTCTCTTCAGGGTACCTTCAATACCACTGGAGGAAAGAAGAGCTTTTGGAGGATGGCTGTTTCACACAAATCATGATCTCAAGGAGCTTATATCTCTTTGTTAAAGAACCCAAGATGACTAGCTTAAATTTCAATAATACATTTTTAGCAAGTTAAAGTTAGGGAGAATTAGTTCCACCTAGAGAGTTAGGAAATTGAAGAGATATTCCCTGCAATGTTTTCCCTCATTATATAATCACCATTTTATGAATCAACTGTAAATAACAAGCAGCATCTAATCTTGTCCCTGGAGTAATTAAGACTATGATAAGGGAAACAACTCCAGAGCACTTGGCTGCCCCTGATCTCCTTGACACCTGTCAAGTTAGTGTCACTGTCAGTATCTCATAAACACTGCATTGCCTGCTTTGTCAGACTGAGTAAGAATTTGTCTTTGTATTTTTCTCTGATCCAAAACTGTTCAGTACTGATGTGAGCAGGGGTTCAAAGATCATTAAATATCTCCAAATTCTTGAGACGCTTCAGCACAAGTCGCATCCTGAGTGCTCTTTGGAGCTGTCTAATTAATATCAGCTCCCAAAGACCCCTGAGAACACTCCGGTGGTCAGAAATGAGCCAGCCCAAAGGCACACTCCAGAAATTTCATTTAGTCCCTGACTTGCTTTTTTTTCAAAGCAGGTCAAGGTGCTGTCAGGAAAAAATTAACTGCTAAAATCTGGTTTTAAAAGCACAATACAGATTGCAAGAACTTTATTGTTGTAGTTTCATATGTCTCTGTCTTGTTTTAACCACAACATCCTACTAGGCTGGTTTCATTGGAAACTTCTCCTAAATAAAAATGACTGCACAATATGGCTCATAATTTCATTATTTTCTTACCCCTTCCTTTACTGAAATAAATATTTATTGAGCTCAACAGGGGGAATAAAAAATCCCTGGCATTCTCTGTGTGCCACTTTATGTATGAGCTTTCCTATGTCTCATTTCTCCATGACAACCACATTTGACAGGCAGTCCCTGCTTTGGCAATGTTGTATCATATTTTCTTAGGCATGTAAATTCTGTTGACAGTCTCATAAACATAAATTGGCAGGCATACTGTCCCAAAGCAATGCTTATTAAAATACGCTAATGGAATAGGATAAATACATTATTTTCAAATGCAAGCAGAAAATACACACAGGTTCATGTGATATTTGTGCTGCTGATTGGTGGGAGTTACAGTCAGGGACAGCTAACAAAATTCCAAGTTTGTGATTCAGTTTCTGTAGTAAGCACTGCAGGTCTATCAGCACCCCCAGCTGCTGCCATAGCCTTTTGTTCCAGTCCCAGCGCTAACACAGAGACACAGCCAGTCTTTTGCATGATGCTTCCTGTGTTTCTAATCTGTGGCTGATACTCTGTTCTCCCTCAGCGGCTCTCTAATGCTTTTCCTAACCCTCCAAAAATCACAGATCCTGGTACCTCAGAGTTGCACAGCGGCTGAGCGTGGCTCCCCCTTGACACTGCCTCATCCGCTTCTGTGTTGCTGAAATACAAACGAGGCCGATGACATACTCTGGGAGTAAGCTGCTGCAGTGTAGAAGGGGGAAAAAAAAGAAATTTCCACTTTCCATAGGCTGTAATTCCTCCTTTGTAGTACTTTGGGGATCGCAAAACCAGATTATAGAAATTGTTGTTCTGATGATGATAACATTTAGGCAAAAATAAGAGAATTGTTATCAATTATGCAGTCCCACAAGATTTTTTTGTAAGTCTGAAAGGTGTTCTAAAAGCTTTTTTTTTGCTTATTGTGTATTGGTATTAGAATAAAATAAGCATAATTACTTTTAATAGTGAAATTTTTTTCGACTCCAGGCTATTCTCTTTATGAATTAGAATTATTGAAAACAGTTTAAAAATTAGACCTATTTAAAATTTTTNGTTGTACCATACATCTATATTTCTAGGTAAGTGGTTTAGGTGGAAGACATCTACCTACAAGCTGGTCAACCAGGTGCCCACTATAGACAATGGCGAGAAATAGACACTTTTAGGATGCAATTTATCAGATCCCAACTTTAGATTAAGACATATTTCATCCTTGAAGTGTCCTCTTTCTTTGCTGATCACGAAGAGTCTAAATAACTATCCCATAGTTATTTACCTACATCTGTACTTTTAACTGTATCTGATCAGATGAATCCTACCTTTAGTCATTGCATACCTTGGGAGAAAAGACCAGACTGAGGCAGAAAAGCACAAAGGCTAACTGAATATTGCCCATGCAGCTATGCCATGAAGTACAGGAGTATGACTTCTGTTCTCAGCGCAGCTCAGGAGTCATTAACTCTGTAATGGGCGATGAATAGTGGGGCAGGAATACAGCCCAGGGAGAGTCTTGGGGAATGGGTTACAGGAAAGAAGAGTGCCTCAGTTATTATCTCCTGTCAAGCAGGGCTTCCAAAAAGAGAACGTTCTTGTATCTCTGGCAATTGCCGTTTAAGCACTTTTTAAAACAACATGCATAACTACTGTGACAGAGATCAGACCACAGAATTTACTCTCTCCTCTGCCCTTCCCAGTATTATGTTGACTTGTTAAATGGTGCAATGTCCACTTTCAAGCTGTCCAAGCTGATGCTTTATTCCCAGACTGGGGCTCTGCATATTTTTACTTTTGGGCTAAAAATTTCTGTAACTCCAGGATTACATATAATTATTTATATATGTGTACACCAGCATGATCTAACTGTAAAATTAGCATTAATTAAAATTTTGCCACATACTTGTCTCATAATTATTCTCCAGTTATAGGATATAAATATAATTAGGGCAAGTGAGAATTGTGGAACAGTGTTCTGGTTTGAGTTAAAACAGAACTAATTCTGTTCAGTGATCTACTTTTTAGCAAAGTCTCTTCTAAGTAACTGCACTTTCTGAAGTTAACAGCATAACGCTTGATGTTTACAGTTACTACCAAGGATTGGTGTGCAGAAAGGTCATACTTGCTCCTGTGCAGACCAAGGTCATTTTGCTAAATGTTGCGTACCATGTCAGGGGTGCACCTGTGGGGAAGAGCAGCCAGGACAGGTGACCCTAAACTGATCAACAAGATACTCCATCCTGTATATCTATAAGCTGAGGGATCACAAGGCTCAAGTTCTCTTCTTCAATGGCTGATATCCGAGGAGTACTCTGTCCATTCTGCCTCCCACCCCAATCCATGTGTTTCTGAATCTATTACCAGAATCCAGCTCCTGAATCCTTTTCCCATCTGCCC